>CM042414.1:35539721-35678623 GCA_023634145.1 Thymallus thymallus | reverse complement strand
TCCATCGAGCAGTGTCTGCTAGCCACACGCGTGGGCAGCATCTCAGAACTCAGTGAGTACACTCAGACTTAGACTACCTTTTACATATGTTGTTTTTATGTGTGTATGTCTACATAAAAATGGTAAAAAAGCTTTTGTAATGGTCTTGTCAACGACCTAATCCCAATTGAGATGTTGTGGCAGGACTTGAAATGAGCAGTTCATGCTTAAAAACAAAGTTAAAACAGTTCTGCATGCAAGAGTGGGCCAACATTATTCCACAGTGATGTGAGAGACTGATCAACATCTACAGGAAGCATTTGGTCGCAGTCTTTGCATCTAAAGGTGGCACAACCAGTTATTGAGTGTAAGGGGGCAATTACTTTTTCACACAGGGGAATTGGGTGATGCATAACTTTGTTAATTAAATAAATAAAATAAGTATACATTATTTTTGTTATTTGTAGACTCAGTTTCCCTTTATCTAATATTAGGTTTTGGTTGAATGTCTGATAACATTCAGTATAAAAATATGCAAAAATAGAGAAAATTTGAAAGGGGGCAAATACTTTTTCCCTTCACTGTATACACTCAGTGGCCACCTCATCCACTAAAAGGGTTCACTCCTACAGACAGTGATTCACGCGGCTTGCTGTATAAAGCAGGCAGACAGGCATTGAGGTTCGAATGCGCAAAACGAGTGACCTAAGCGACTTTGAGCATCGTATGATCGTCGGTGCCAGCCGCTGGTTCCAGTAACTCAGAAACAGCTGGCCTCTTCTGCTTTTCACGCATGACAGTGTCTAGAGTTTACCGAGAATTGTGCAACATTTTTGTCCACATCATTTGAGAGAAATAAGCTTTTTGTGCGTATGGACAATTTCTGTAATCTTTTTTTTTCAGCTCATGAAACATGGGACCAACATTTTACATGTTGTGTTTATATATTATTTCAGTAAATATTTTTGGGTGAAAACTTTTACCACTTGAAAACAGTACTGTATCTCTTCCTCTGGCATTTCAATATACTGTAGTCCGTCTGCCATTTTTTGGGATGAGTGAGTGGGCCCTTAATTTGAGTCGACACACAGTTCAGTCTGAGAGTGCGGTTGAATGCCTGTCCTCAGCTAATTTCAGCTGACTAACTGAGAAACGACCTGTGATGTCCAGAAGTGCAGCAGCCTCTAGTCTAGTCAGTGTAGATATATAGAGCCACATCCTTCTAAGAACACATGCAGCAACACATATTAATTGAAAGGCTCTAATGCTGTCTGTTTCAGACGTTCGGTCAATGCTTTGCCAACGTTGTTATTGCATATGACACGATGAGAGACCCAAAGCACCCTGTGTGTCCAGTGTCAACACATCATCAAAATAAACACTGATCCAATTCTCTTCTGGATCAGTATGTAGTCCCATTCCCCAGTGTACAGAGCGCTAAGTCATATCAGCAGTGCTCTGTACATGGAGTATTGATGGGGTCACTCCGGGACTCATTCAGCTCTCTTTACACTACAAATACAGTGACGCAGCCACGGCGGCTAAGGATGCATCTCAATGCATCTCAAGCTTGTTTCCAAATGTAATATTAGCACAGGAAGTTTATCTTGTAAATAGGCCGGATGACTTGAAAGCATAGGTGCAAAGATCAGTCTGCAGAATGAATCATGGAGAAAAGCAGATATGTCAACAGACTAGCTATCAGACTGTAAGAGAGAGAGAGAGAGAGAGAGAGAGAGAGAGAGAGAGAGAGAGATGTGTCTACTGTTTGCTGATGATCTGGTGCTTCTGTCACCAACCAAGGAGGGTCTACAGCAACACCTACATATTCTGCACAGATTCTGTCAGACCTGAGCCCTGACAGTAAATCTCAGTAAGACAAAAATAATGGTGTTTCAAAAAAGGTACAGTTGCCAGGACCACAAATACTAATTCCATCTAGACACCGTTGCCCTAGAGCACACAAAAAACTATACATACCTTGGCCTAAACATCAGCGCCACAGGTAACACACAAAGCTGTGAACGATCTGAGAGACAAGGCAAGAAGGGCCTTCTATGCCATCAAAAGGAACATAATCATTCTATATAGAATTAGGATCTGGCTAAAAGGAAGCGATTCCCAAACCTTCCATAACAAAGCCATCACCTACAGAGAGATGAACCTGGAGAAGAGTCCCCTAAGCAAGCTGGTCCTGGGGCTTTGTTCACAAACACAAACAGACCCCACAGAGCCCCAGGACAGCAACACAATTAGACCCAACCAAATCATGAGAAAACAAAAAGATAACTACTTGACACGTTGGACAAAACAACAGAGTAAACTAGAATGCTATTTGGCCCTAAACAATGAGTACACCGTGGCAGAATACTTGAGCACTGTGACTGACCCAAACTTAAGGAAAGCTTTGACTATGTACAGACTCAGTTAGCCTTGCTATTGAGAAAGGCCGCCGTAGGCAGACCTGGCTCTCAAGAGAAGACAGGCTATGTGCACACTGCCCACAAAATGAGGTGGAAAGTGAGCTGCACTTTCTAACCTCCTGCCAAATGCATGACCATATTAGAGACACATATTTCTCTCAGATTACACAGATCCACAAAGAATTTGAAAACAAATCCAATTTTGATAAACTCCCATATCGACTGGGTGAAATACCGCAGTGTGCCATCACAGCAGCAATATGTGTGACCCTTTTACCAAAAGAAAAGGGAAACCAGTGAAGAACAAACACCATTGTAAATATAACCCATATTTATGTTTATTTATTTTCCCTTTTATACTTTAACCATTTGCACATCGTTACAACACTGTATATATACACAATATGACATTTGACATTATTTTTATTGTTTATTTCACTTTTGTTTATTATCTACTTCACTTGCTTTGGCAATGTTAACAAATGTTTCCCATGCCAATAAAGCCCCTTGAATTTAATTGAATTGAGAGAGAGAGAGCGAGAAAGACGAATGATGACATCTCATAAAAAATGAAATTTAGGGAAACTTACTCTCTGACATTTCAACAATAACAAAGAGAATCATCATTCAAATCATTGATCAAATTTGGTAAAGTTAGGTAAAATCCTCCTCTGAAGAGAAATTGATCATGTAATTCTGTACATTAAACAGCTATGGCCTTCTATTCTTGGAAATGTCAATAGTGGACAGCTAAGGATATCCTATACTCAGCACACAAGCTATTTTCATATGGAAATCTATAGATACAACCACTCGGTGAAAAGTACCTCAGGAAATAAGGTCAAAATGATGACTCCAGCTGTCTGCACTGGCCCTCCCAGTACTGGATCCCAGCCAGCTGTCTGCACTGGCCCTCTCAGTACTTCTCACAACTGGAGACCTCAGAGAGTGACTTGGGCGGCCACCTGCACTTAGGCGTCACGCCAGGTAGAGGCAGCAGGCTGGAAAACATGAAGTCGTGATTTGAGATTTCATTTTTTAGACAATGACAGATTTAATAGTGTAGGATAGTCGGTTAGGTAGAAAGGGGCTCTTACTGTGTGAATAGGGAACTCCCCTACCTGTAGCAGAGGCCTGAGCGAGTGGGCTCAGTGGGGTTGAGGTGGGCTCCTGTGGGGGTGAGACCTCCAGGCCAAGAAGATACTGGTGTCCCTGTCCCCTCCATGGTACTAGTCGATTCGCTCAATGTAGATGGCCATATAGACAGGCTGAACACATTCTTCGCTCGCTTTGAGAATAGTACAGTGCCACCAACGCAGCCCGCTACCAAGGACTGTGGGCTCTCCTTCTCAGTGGCTGACGTGAGTAATACATTTAAGCGTGTTAACCCTCGCAAAGGCTGCTGGCCCAGATGGTATCCCTAGCCACATCCTCAGAGCATGCGCAGACCAGCTGGCTGTTGTGTTAACAGATATATTCAATCTCTCCCTATCCCATTCTGGTTGTCCCCACATGCTTCAAGATGGCCACCATTGTCCCTGTACCTAAGAAATCAAAGGTAACTGAACTAAATGACTATCGCCCAATAGCATGAAGTGCTTTGAGAGACTAGTCAAGGATCATATCACCTCCACCTTGCCTGCCACCCTAGACCCCCTTCAATTTGCTTACCGTCCCAATAGATCCACAGATTATGCAATCGCCACCACATTACACACTGTCCTATCCCATCTGGATAAGAGGCATACCTATGTAAGAATGCTGTTCATTCACTATAGCTCAGCATTCAACACCATAGTTCCCTCCAAGCTCATCATCAAGCTCGAGACCCTGGGTCTGAACCCCGCCCTGTGCAACTGGATCCTGGACTTCCTGACGGGTCTCCCCCAGGTGGTGAAGGTAGGAAACTACACCTCCTCCTCGCTGATCGTCAACACAGGGGCCTCACAAGGGTGTGTGCTCAACCCCCTCCTGCACTCCCTGTTTACCCATGACTGCGTGGCCAAGCACGCCTCCAACTCAGTCATCAAGTTTGCAGACGACACAACAATAGTAGGCTTGATTACCAACAACGATGAGACAGCCTACAGGGAGGAGATGTGTGCTCTGGGAGTGTGGTGCCAAGAAAATAACCTCTCACTCAACTTCAGCAAAACTAAGGAGACCCCTGTTCACCCCGCTATCATCCAGAAGGCGAGGTCAGTACAGGTGCATCAAAGCTGGGACCGAGAGACTGAAAAACAGCTTCTATCACAAGGCCATCAGACTGCTAAACAGCCACCACTAACACACCAGAGGCGTCTGCCTATAGACACTGATTAGAAATCACAGGCCACTTCAAGGAATAGAACACTAGTCACTTTAATAATGTTTCCGTATCTTGCACTACTCATCTCATATGTTTAAACTGTACGCTATACTATTCTTCGGTATCTTAGTCACTTAATCGTGTTTACATTCTGCATCACCAACTTCTTATGTGTATACGTATACTATAAAGCTTACTATGCCACTGTATCTTAGTCCAATGTCGCCCTGACATTTATGTATATATTCTCAATCCTTTCCTTACTTAGTTTTATGTGTATTTGGGTATATGTTGTGAAACTGTTATATATAACTTGTTAGATATTACTGCACTGTCGGAGCTAGAAGCACAAGCATTTCGCTACACCCGCAATAACATCTGCTAACCACGTGTATGTGACCAATAAAATGTGATTAGATTTGATTGACAAATGGATTATCTTGGATAGCAGAGCACAGCTAGTCTCAGGGTTGTTGCCACTAGGGCTGTTACGGTGACCGTATTACCGCCACACCGGCGGTCACGATGATGATGGTCATTAGTAGCCTACCAAACTTGCTAACTGCCTGGTACTCATTACTCTATTGTCCCTCTAATCATTCTGACATCAATGCAAATGTAATCGAAAATCTAATCGAACACTTCATGAGAGCCCATGAGCTCATGTTGCGCAAAATTTCTATATGCAATTGCGTGAGAAAACAGAGTGATGGCCTCTATTAAAAAGAGGAGGATCCCATCAGCTTTCTATAGGCTAGGCATACTATATTTATTTTTTAACTTTCCTATTATTAAGTACATTACTTCTCTTTACAACAGGAGTATAGCCTACCTGGCTGGCATGGAAATTAACCACTGGAAAAGCATCCTCCATTCGCTATTTAAGTGCATCATTGACATTGTATTTATTTTGAGACAGGTGCATGATAATGGTCCATTCTAAATTATTTAGTATATGTAAAGACAAGATTAAATCAAGAATAGTCTGATGGGTGACAATATTAGCCTATCACTTGTGATTTCTATATTATCAATGATGCCCATCTTGCCCAGTAAGGCAAGAAACAGTGTATGACCGGCCATATTCAACAGGTGTTAAACATTCGTTAATTAATCAGTTATTCTGCACTCTGGCACACTCAGACGTGAGTGCTCTGAAATCGACATTTACGAACGCACCCGTAGTTGTAATTTCATGCAGTCATATAAAGAAAAAAAAAAAAAACATTGACTATGGAGTACAGTGACTAAATGTTATTGGGATGACATCAAATCCAAATGTTATTGTATGTTTGCCATCCAGAATCATCATGGCAGTGGCGTTTAGAATCAATATACTGTACTGCCCTAGCCTGGGTACCAGTCTGTTTCTGTTCTCTTGCCAACACCAATTGTCATGTTTGGCATTTTAGAATTAATCACAGGACATACAGATACATCAATGTCAATCCCAGGCCTGTTTCTATAATTCAGTTGATGAAATCAGTATGTTGGTCCTCTTTTTCTTCCAGGCATTGATTTAGCAGAGCTCTGACTAAGTGCAGGTTGTTCACAGTTCACACTGCTAATGGCCTTTCAGTAAACACGGAGAGAGCGAGAGAGCGAGAGATAGAGAGAGCGAGAGAGAGAGAGAGCGAGAGAGATTTGTTGGGAGTTACAAGTCATACCAGGACATTGGTAATCTTCTTGCAGTAGGGTGCTGAAGCTAAATGCAAAGCCAAGACCTCAACAGTCAGCAGTGGACCTTACTACTACGCATAGGTCCCTGAAGGAAATTGTTTTGGCAGCAGAGCGTCATTGCACTGTAGAATTTTTCGTGTGTGTTCTGACTGAGAATATTCTGGCATTCTTCCTGTACTGTACACACAGGCACAGATAAGAACCGAAATTCTCATCTTGATTATATCAGTATGTTTGTCATCTGTACTGTCAAGATAGCAATCACTCCACTCTTTAATTTGAACCTGGTTTTAATCTCTAATAGGCAGAACCATCTGTTGGTTGACACTATCCGTTCTCCTGCAACAAGATGTTGGTGTGTCTGTATCTGCATTCAGCTGCATGACTCATAAAATAATAATAATTTGGTAGGTGCTTATATTTGTACGGTTTCACACATGTACACGTTGGTATTGTACGCATGTGTGAAATGGAAATGTATAATCTATAGCGCTGTGGCATGGTGATTTTAGGTCTCTGAGGGATTCACAGACAGGGCCAGTGCACTGTTCCCTTCTCAAAGCCTGCAGTATGACTCTTCAGACCAAGAGCATTTAAGGAAGGATTGTAGTCTGCGATGCAGTGGTGCACATGATGACTAGGATCATTTATGATGAGGAGCTCTGATTTACTGTACTGAATAGTTTTCTTGATTCTGACAAATAAAAATCATGTTCCTCTGCTTCTATCAGAGCCTTCTATCAGGGCCTACACAGGCCACTCACAATAAAACATGATCATGGCTGAATGACAGCAAATCCTCCAAAATAGCTGTGACTTCCCCTGTGCAAATTTGTAGACTTCACTACACATTCTCCAACTGCAAAGACCAGATCTGATTAGAAGTTGCAGACAAACTATTGCCAATGCCATTTCGACTTTTTATCTAGCTAGTACTGGTAAATGAATAGTTGGGTCATGGCTCCAGTGAGACGTACTCAGCCTCTACCCCATTAAACAGTCATTACATATCACGCTTGAATGAGTGCTCTGCTGTTATGTGGGCACTGAATAGCTGGTAACTGACCCCTCAGATGCCAACACTCATAAATCCCCCTTGTAAATATAAGCAGTGCGATTGTACTCCTGAGAAGTCGAACAAGGCAAAACAGGTCTTAGGCAATTCTCTTTTGATGAGAGAGCCTCAGCCTGTAGACAAAGGGGATGGTGCCCTGTTGAACACTTTAAAAAAGCACTATGGATAGACTAGAGGTTGGTTAGATGAGATATTGATTACTAGCAGCAGCTTGAATCCCATGAATAGACTAATGGTATTGTAGACTAGCTCTTAAGGCTAACACAGAGGACAGTCCAGTGTCCATGGTGAAATGGTAGCTTTTAATAGAGGACATGACAAAGCTAGCAGTTTCTCCTAGTTTCATTATTTCCATCTGTATTTGTGTTTGTATTTATTATGGATCCCCATTAGCTGTTGCCAAGGCAGCAGATACTCTTCCTGGGGTCCAAACATATTAAAGCACTTACATTACATATACAACTAAAGATAAAACAGTACATCATATAACCTTATTGCACCACCATATATCTACAATACAACATGTACAATACCACCATACAACAATATTACAATGTACTGTACGTGTGTGTAGAGTGAATGTGCTAGTGCTTGTTTGCATATTCATTTGTCTTTACCTTTGTGTGTGTCTCTTCACAGTCCCTGCTGTTCCATAAGGTATATTTTTATCTATTTTTAATCAAATCTGCTTGCATTAGTAATCTCATGTGGAATAGAGTTCCATGTAGTCACGGCTCTAGGTAGTTCTGTGTGCCTCCCATAGTCTGTTCTGGACTTGGGGATTGTGAGGAGACCTCTGGTGGCATGTCTTGTGGGGTATGCAGGGGTGTCGGAGCTCTGTGCTAGTAGTTTAAACAGACAGCTCGGTGAATTAAGCTTGTCAAAACTTCTTACAAAAGCAAGTATTGAGGAAGTCAATCTCTCCTCCACTTTGAGCCATCTGTAACAGATGGGTGGTTGTTTTCTGTACTTCTAGAAGAAGCTCATTGTCTTCGTGAAGCCTATGGCACTGTGCTGTGCCAGACAGTATTGCTGTTGGTTTGTTGGGTTTAGTAATCTCTCTCCTCAGCCTGACGGGTGCCTGCCTGCCTGCCTGCCCACCACCCCACTCTAGGAAATGTCACATGCCAGCATCAATAAGAGATGAGAATAGCTGTTACCCCATCACCTTGAGCTGCCCCCCTCAGTCCCCACTCCTTCCACTGCTCATGAGGGCACTATTAGCCTTGTTCAGCGATTACATTCCACTCCTGCCACTCCTGGAATTTGTCAAGGATTGGAATGTTAGCTAAAAAGACTGGTACCAAGACTAGGGCACTATTACACTTGATTCCCATTGGTATAATTAGTGTGTGTGTGTTTGTGAGTGCATGCTTTAGTGCATGCATGTGCAAGGTCACCATACTGTTCCGTACAATGCTACACTGTTTCTCTTGTCAGTCGAGCACTGACATCTTCCAGGTCTGCTGGCTGAAAGATAGACTGTTGGTTCCAAGAATCCAATTCTCCCCTTTTAGTGATGCCTCCATTGTCACGTCAAAATGGAATCTTGGCAGAAGTCAATCCGCACAATTATAATGCTAAACAAACCATTTGTCTCTTTGAATGACTGTCCCCATAGGTGCATCCCTTTATTGGCACGACTGCTAATTGTTGTTTCCACTGAATGAGTTTGGTGAGAAATAGATCCCTCTGAAGGAACACTCTTTAGTCTTCAATTGAATGCAATGTGTTGTGATTGTGGAACAGACCCTTATTTATTTTGTTTTATTTCACCTTTATTTAACTAGGCAAGTCAGTTAAGAACAATGACGGCCTACCCCGGCCAAACCTGGACGACACTGGGCCAATTGTGCGCCGCCCTATGGGACTCCCAATCACGGTCGGATGTGATGCAGCCTGGATTCAAATCAGGGACTGCAGTGACGCCTCTTGCATTGAGATGCAGTGCCTTAGATCGCTGCGCCACTCGGGAGCCCACTGTGTGAATGTTAAACCAATGGAACTTGCCATTACACTATTACTTGATTGACAAAGACTAGCACAATGTCATTCAATATCTGGACAATATACAGTATGTTTGTCTGATGCAAAATAATATTATATACATAAGATGCGTGTTTCAGAATGTCATGCTATGATAGAGATGTAGAAGTATAAAGCCTACAGTATGTTTCTAATGCAGAGTAATATACAAAATGTGTTTATATATACAGTAGCAAAAGGTTGAGGGCAAATACTTGTTGTGTCAATGAGATAAATACTGCAGCCTTTGAAACCCTCGTACAGTTTTACTGATTCTCAGTGGGATTGTATCGTTGTCTGGCTTCCACGTCTGCAGGGCATTAGAAGGCAATATGTCGGGTCCCTTCAACTCAGTAAAAAGTTTGTGGAAAACAGTTTTTGGCAAAGAGTGTTTGCATACTAAGCGTCTGGAGAATATTCAGATTTTATGAGGAAATCCTGTTAAACAGAGAGTTTGAGTGCCACTGCAGGCCCTTAAAGTGCTGGAGGATTATGCAGAGCATGAGTAAATAGCACAGAGAGTATTAAGTGTATAAATATTCATATTTCATAGAAACCAGTTGTGGCTATGCTTTTTCTCAACGGAAGCTCCTTTAGAGAGGATAGTTATGAACCCTGTTTGTCTGTCTGTCTGTCTGCTGTCTGTCTGTGTTTATGGTTCTGGGGTCTAGACATTCCCAGCATTATGTGTGTGTGTGTGTGTGCAAGTGTTAAACCGAGCGGACATTCCCTCCATTTCTCGACGACCTTCTTTTTTTGCTTTTTGTCCAGCTCCTGATATTATTTTTGATGTGCGTAAACCCCCCCCCCCCCCCTGCAGGTGACCTGGTCTCCCGGGCCATGCACCACCTCCAGCCGCTGCATGTGAAGAACCACAGCAACGGGACGCCCATCCACCAGAAGGGCAGCTCAGTACACTGGGAACCTGAGGCACTCTATACCCTCTGCTACTTCATGCACTGTCCCCAGATGGAGTGGGAGAACCCCAACATAGAACCCTCCAAGGTTACCCTGCAGACAGAGAGGTAACACACACACACTGAAACAAACACACACAAGCAGGAACACAGTGACGGACGCACTCACACACCTCTTGGGAGACATAACATATAGATGGGCTGTTATGTTGGTGGTGTAGACTGTTACAATTCACATTCATCCATTGATCAGACGGGTAAGACACAAATGTCATGGTAGTACTTACATTATATAGTGAACCAAAGCCATTCTGAAGTATGCGACACACACCTCCTGTATTCAGCTTTAACAGTGAGCCTCCAAAGTCTCCCACACATCCCTTAACCAGATGTTTTCCTATAGAGGAAACATATTTAAATGGAGTCAATTGACAGCTTGTTAAGGTATAGTAAGCCCTAACAATCACCTGCAGGGGAAATCATCAGGAAATGATTATTGTGCATGAAACATGTGCACAGCCTAAATTGATGGCTTTACTAAATTGCTTTCACTGACAATAGTCATTACAGTTCAATACAAGTTATAGGCTGTATGGAGTTCATGTTTTAGACTGATATTATGCGTTACCCAACATTTCCATGATGACGATTCTGAGATCCCTCCTATACCTGGTTAAACTCTTACCCTGCGGTAAAACAGCGAAACTGACATCATTACAAAAAGTGGGAATATCCTGCTTACAAATTCAAGAAAATGTTTCTTCTTCTTACAGTTATACACAATAACTCTTACAGTAAATATGTGTTTAATCAATTTATGGCAAATAGCTATCTTTCTACACTGTACATATTTACACTGGCTTGGAGTTTTTCCTGGCCAGGTCACCTGGTGAGGAAAAGCTCCTATACATTATATAACCTCACCGGCCCAGAATGTCCGGAGGCTATGTGGAAACCTCTTGTCAAGGAAAGGGAAATGGCTGAATAAGCTGACAGTTGATGCAGAGCAGGCCTCCTCCGGGGCTCTAGACTTTACAGCCCTGTAATGGAGAGCTAACTGCTAATAGGTCTTCCAGGTCTCCTTCCCCAGTCTGCTTCAGCTCTGAGCACCACGAAGAAAGGTTCCTAACGAATTGGGGAAGCTGTGTGATTCCATCACGTTTTAAAACCTTGCCTAGGTCTACACTTAATTGCAAATCTTCAAAGAGAATGGTCGGAAACACTTCAAGCTATGTCTAAGCTTTTCTGTTGGTTTTGTAGTGGAATATATTTGGCGACAAAATATACACTACTTGATGATGTGGTGTTGTGTCTTTTGATTTTCTGGTACAAATTGCGTCATAGTGCCTCAAGGTCACATATTTCCCAGATCTTTGAAGAGAGTCATTTGCATTTGTGGAGTGATGAAACTTTGAATCATTAAATAGCAGGATTCTCCCACAGGCTTGAATACTATTGATGAATGACAGATTGATTATAAGCAACAAATATACTGTATGACAGATATACATGAAGGAGCGAAGCTGGGGCCAAGGACATTCATGTCATTGAGCTATTTTGTGCGAGATAATACGCAGTAATCTAGAGTCACATCCGTATTATTCAATAACAACATGACATGTACAGTATATTCATATTAATAATGATATGTCTATGACAGACAGGTGCATATACATATTAATATGTGTCTCCATCCTCTAAGGAACAAATACAATTGTCAGTTAAATGGGAACCAGCTGTTAGGGTCTCTGAATAAAGGGGTAGGAGGAATAGCATAACTTTGCCCCACGACACTGATCTCAAGTCAGTTTTGCGTCCCCCTACCCCCACCCTCTGAATGATAATAGTTAGAGTTTGTGTAAGCTAAGCTGATCTAAGATCTGTACCTAAACCAGGACAACTTCTACCTGTACCATTCAGCCCATAGCTGATATTGATGACTCGTGTGTGTGTGTGTGTGTGTGTGTGTGTGTGTGTGTGTGTGTGTGTGTGTGTGTGTGTGTGTGTGTGTGTGTGTGTGTGTGTGTGTGTGTGTGTGTGTGTGTGTGTGGGTGGGGGGGGGGGGGTCTCCCCCTGCAGGCCTTTCCTGGTGCTGCCTCCCCTGATGGAGTGGATCAGGGTGTCGGTGGCCCACGCGGAGCACCGGCGCAGCTTCTCAGTGGACAGTGACGATGTCCGGCAGGCCGCCAGGCTGCTGCTGCCAGGGGTGGACTGTGAGCCACGCCAGCTCAAGTACGGCATGAAAACACACACATGGCATGCAGGCTTGAAACACACACACTACCACTGAGGGACCCATGTGCATGCTCAAGCACACAAACACACACACACACACACACACACACACACACACACACGCACACACACCTTTCATCCTTTCCTGTGATTTCCCTACCAGGACGGATGACTGTTTCTGTGCGTCCCGGAAGCTGGATGCAGCCTCCACAGAGGCTAAGTTCCTCCAGGACCTGGGCTTCCGCATGCTCAACTGTGGCCGGACCGACCTGGTGAAACAGGCTGTCAATCTGCTGGGGCCTGACGGCATCAATAGCATGAGTGAACAGGTTAGTTACACACACATACACACAAACATGTGCAGGCACACACGCATACTTACACGTGCAAAAATGCATGCATGCACGCACATACATGCGCACACACGCAAACACACTCACACACATATACACAGACACACACACACACACACACTGCCTGGGGAACAGTACATAGAGCAGACATAAAACAAAAACAAACGAACACCTTGCAGGCAGGCAAGCACTGACAAAGATGCTTACACACTTACACATACAAACGCACCCCTTCGGCCTCATGTACACATGGATTTATACACACACACACACACACACACATGCACACACCCACAACCACCCACCCATGTTCTCAACTCAATTTGACCTCAAACTTTTTTTCTACTCTGTGGTAAACGTGTGAACCTCAGCATTGCCCATTCTCTCCTACACACATCAATCCATTGGGACAACACACACACACACACACACATGTCTTACTATACTTGTGAGGACTTTTTGTGGCCAACAATTGATTCCCATTCAAGATCCTTTTTTCTCTAACCCCTAAATCTAAATGTAACTCTAACCCTGCCCCACTCATTGTTGAACCTTTAACCTGTGTTTTTTACTTGACAATTGCTTCTTGTGTTTTCGCTAAGATTTGAAAGTTGCACATGTCCTCCCCCTATATAAAGGGGGAGATCCTTCTGACTTACATAATTACTGCCCAATCTCCAAGTTATCTTGCTTAGTCAAGGTATTGGAATCCCTGACCAACTCCCAGTTAAGAACGTTTTTAACTTCTCACGTTATTCTAAATATAAACTAGTCTGGTTTTAGATTATGTGTTAAATTGCCTAGATCATAAAAAACATTGTGCTTCCCTATTTATAGACCTTTCCAAGGCATTCGACACCTTGTTGACCATTCCCTACTCATTCAAAAACTGTCTGAAATGGGCCTCGAGTCTTGCAAATGGTTTAAGAGCTATCTAACAGACAGGACACAATGTGTGCTTTCTGATGGTGTCATGTCTAGTTTCATCAATATTACGAAAGGTGTACCACAGGGGTCGGTATTGTGACCTGTTCTCTTTACTATTTATATAAATAATATTGGTGTATGTATTAAATCCTGTAATATTCATCTGTATGCAGATGGTACGTTTATGTATGCCATTGTTCCAACTGTAGACCAGGCGTTGTTAGAGCTACAACCTGATTTTGTTGCATTACAGAAAACCCTTGTTGATTTACAACTTGTACTTAACGCGGCAAAACTAAATATATGCTGTTCTCTAATTCACAGAAAAATGTCTCAGAAGGTCTACATTTTCACTCATTGGATGGCTCTCTCATCGAGCTGGTTCCCGCCTAGAAATATCTGGGTGTCTGGATTCATAAAGATCTAACATTTAAAAACAAACTGATGAGTTAGTTAAAAAGCTAAGATTTAAAGTGGGCTTCTGTTTTAGAAATAGATCTTGCTTCAACATGAACAGCAGGAAGAAGTTGTAATACTCATCACTGCATCCTGTATCAGAAGGTCGGCTGGACCTCGCTAAAGTCCCGTAGAACACTTCATTACTCCCTTCTTGTTTATAAAGCTCTGCTCCACAAGCTTCCAACATATACTATATATACAAACGTATGTGGGCACCCCTTCAAATTAGGGGATTTGGCTGTTTCAGCCCACCCGTTGCTGACAGGTGTATAAAATTCAGCGCACAGCAATGCAATCTCCATAGACAAACATTGGCAGTAGAATAATGGTCTGGGGCTGTTCGGGCAAGGCCCCTTAGTTCCAGTGAAGGGAAATCTTAACGCTAGAGCATACAATGACATTATAGATGATTCTGTGCTTCCAACTTTGTGGGCCCTTTCCTGTTTCAGCATGACAGTGCCCCCGTGAGCAAAGCAAGGTCCATACAGAAATGGTTTGTCGAGATCAGTGTGGAAGAACTTCACTGGCCTGCAAAGAGCCCTGTAGTGTACCTCACTTCCCTGTTGAAATATTATACCAAACCCGTTCGCAGGGTTGGTAAAAGTTTGTAAAAAAAAAATTACACCTGGATTCCCTGGTGCCGATAGGGCAGTTTAAACATCTGTTGTTATATGAGTTTACTGAAGTGTTTCAATTCACTATTATTACTTGTAATAACCTGATGTAAGGTATTTATAGCTGTCTATAGTTTTTTTCTTTTAGTATAGTCAAACATGTTTACACACACACATCTAGTGTACAAGCCACATAAATTGTTCTGTTTTTAGTTTGAGGCTGTTCTGAGCTGAGGAACACAACTCATTCCCTCCAGACTGCCTCCTGTCTTTGATGTTTAGACTGACTGAGGAGCCCAGTGGAAACACACTGGCTGTTCCCAGTGTCTTATGGAGCTGCAGAACATTACTCCTCTGAGTTTTCCATGACCGACGCCACACGCTACTGTAGTTAATCAAAGTGGCTGGAGGGGGAAATTTCAAACATGGAGTCCGTGTGCTGTAAGCATATCCAAGAAGTCAGATACAGGTCAAGCTGAGGATTGTAACGGAGATAGTTCAGTGAACCACGCTTGCATGATGAGTAGTAACCTTGTCTAAGACCTGAAGATATTATCTCCCTGAGGTAATGCCTAGGGCTTTAGCTCCGCGAGCTAACACAGTATTGTGGGGCACAGGAGATACTGTACATCTTCTAACCCAGATGGTCAAACTCACAGTGAAAAGACAGTGTAAATCAGCCATTCACTGACATACAAAAACAATATCCTTGACATCTGCTTCATATCTGCTTTATCCAACTTACATTACCCTGAACATCTGGACTATCCGTCAAACAAAACCCTAACTGTAATGTGACAAATGTATCTTCTGACCCCTGACCCCTCTGATGTACATCAGGGGATGACCCCTCTGATGTACGCCTGTGTGAGAGGGGACGAGGCCATGGTCCAGATGCTGTTGGACGCTGGAGCAGACATCAACAGTGAGGTCAGTGATGAGGACAACACCATGTTGTGTAGAATGGGTTGTATGTAGCCTGATCCCAGATCTGTTTGTTTTGTCTTGCCACCTCCTATGGTCATTGTCTCGTTTTGGGGTGACAATTACAATATGGGTTGGCAAGTCAACCCAAACAGATCTGGGATCATTCTGATTTATGTGGTGTGAGACAGGAGAAAACCCAGATTGTGCTGTCCCTCATCTGTCCCCACTCCTCCTTTCCTGTTGCCATGAGAAGAGGGTACGGTCATAATCATGAGGCACGGGCCGCCATACTGTTTACTGTGCACAATTTAATGACACAGACATAACTGTAAGCTCACCTTTTAGCAATGCCTTTGGTACGAAGAATGATAAGAGAATATTAAATACTGTACTAATATGTTTGAGGCATTTCTCAAGGAGCCCCTGGTAAGCTTTGGGGGATCTTTGGTTGTAGCCTACTTACATGTAATGGTGGCCTATGCCTGTTGGTCCTAGTCTTGTTGAGTCCCCTCATGACTGTAACCCACCAGCCATCACGTCAGAATTCATGTCGGCTATGATAGAAGTAACCCCAGAACAAAGCACTCAACACAACACTCCAGTAGTCTGAGGGTGGATTAAGTCATTGGTTATTTTGGACGCTCATTATCATCACATTGAGGTCATAATGATTCATCTAAATAAAGTTCAATGGAGCATGTGACTGTTTTGATTGATTAGGCAACAGGACACTGTTTGTTGCTTCCAGTGTTTCTGAAGCACTGCACACACCAGGTCAAATAGATGAAACATGTGTTACTTCTGCCTCTGTGTATCCTCAGAGTAATTAAGGTCAGGAAAAGTAAATTAAAGTAAAGCAAATTAGAGAAAAGTCAATTAGAGAAAAGTTCAAAATGAGTGTCCGCTTTAGAGACTCTGAGAGATGCTCGAGGGAACTGTGTGTGCTTCGTTCACGGGTCTCTGCTCACAGCCTCACATTCATGTGCTCCCAGTTGTTGTCTCAGCCCCTGATTGACTGTCTGCCTGAGAGGAGATGTGGTCTAGTTACTGAGGTCAACTTAGGTCAGCCTTGCACTCCAGACAGACACAACAAGGTTGGAAAAGAGTGGAAAGTATCTTTGAGTACTACACTATTAAGCAGAACTAGACGGAATCGATCGAGTTGGTTTAGCAACAAAACCAGCAGAATATCCGCTTTTGCTGCAGGCTAGCTTGCTAATTACCTCAGGGTCGTATTCATTAGGGCATGCAACGGAAAACGTTTTAAAACATTTTGCAACAGAAAACAGAAATTAGCTTTTTTATTGTCTATAAGTCCAAGTAGTCCCCCTCCCCCACCCCCCGTTTGGTGCCTAATGAATGCGACCCAGCTCTCCTTTAGACTCCCTCCTTTAGCTGCTTGTCTTGGCTGCATAGACTAGAATTTTAATGGCTTTATATCTCTCTCCCCTGAACCTCCCCGATGACTTCCCAGGTGCCAAACACAGTTCACAAGCACCCCTCAGTCTACCCCGAAACGCGCCAGGGGACACCTCTCACTTTCGCCGTGTTACACGGACATGTCCCAGTTGTGCAGGTAGTGATGTCATCCTTTCTCACCTCATTGTGTTTTCTGTCTGTTCACCTCTCATTGTGCATCATATTGTCATGCGGGGGGGGGGGGGGGGGGTCAATTCCATTTCAATTTAGACAATTCAGCAAGTAAACTGAAATAGAAAAAAATCGATTTGAAAAGCATTGAGAAATATTGGAATTAGAGGTTTGGTTTACTTCCCGAATTGACTGCATTTAAATGGAATTGACCCCAATCTTGGTGTCAATCTTGGTGTCATGGTTATTATTATCATGACATAAATGGTGATAATAACGGCTAAAATGTGTTTTCTCCTAATCCTATGTATGTTATGTCTATTGAATGTAATTGAATGCTGAGTGACCTGAGCTTGAAAACCCAATGGAAAGTTGGTCCCAAAATGTTCCATTTTATTTTCAGAAAAGTACTAGTTTGAACGATTGTGTGATTCCCTACTTCCTCCTGATGAAGTGCACGTGGCACACACCGCATTAACTTAGTGGAAACAGGACTATCGGTTTGTCCACATTGCTAATGGCTATCAAACACAATGGACCAACATCGCAATGATCTTTCCACTGAACTGCTAGAACTAATTAGCTCTACTTCTTAAATGAAAAGGTGTAGCAGGACATGGAAATCACAGAAAGAAGAAAAACAGGATTTGTGGTTGAATAAATGCAGATTTAGTGTCCAGGCTCTTTGGGGTAGAACTTTCCCTAAGCACCTGTAATGTTCAGTCAGATTTGGTTGGGGGCTTTTCAGTTTCATAATTTCACACTCCATTTCCCAAGCCATCTGTTCTGCCAGGCTGTAATATTGTACTATACAGTATGCGGTTCAGGTTGTGCTGTCTGAGTCTATCTTGGTGATGGGCCATTGATGCTTATACCAACCCTTCAGAGAGTGAGGATAAGTCTGACTCCCCGTGTCTCCCCCCTGCCTTACCCCTGCCTCACCCCCTGCCCTCCACAGCTGCTACTGGATGCCCGAGCCAACGTAGAGGGCTCCCTACAGGATGGCATGGAGAACTACACAGAGACCCCGCTACAGCTGGCCTCCGCTGCAGGTACACTACTGGAACAGCATGCCTCTGACAGCCTGCAGCCGACCTTGCACAACCAACCTGGCCCACATCATGATGGCACTGCTGAGAATAACCACAAGATGCAATGGGATGTTATGAATAGGCCCTGGAGTTTTGCCTGACCACCTGACTAGGGAAAACTTAGGGCCCTAAATTGGGGAAATAATTCAGCACTGTTATAGGTTTAGTTGCGTTTTTCTGGGAGATCTAGCGTACACATGCCCACACACACAGACACCTTGCAGGTATCCAGATGTAGGATCTTAATTTGAGCCAGTTTGCTACAGCAGGAAAATAATCCTGCAGCAACAGGAAATGTGAATTATATTGTGGATTAGAATTAATGGACATATATTTTCATACATTTTCTATGGGCAAGTCAAGTCTGACATTTTTATCTTTAGGAGCCTTTTAAAACCTCGAACACACAACAAGTTTGCATTTCTTGCACACTTCTCAGCTACAAAAAAAGTGATCAAATTAAAATCCTACATCTGTAGGCACACTAGCGAAGATGTTCACACACACAAACGCACCACTACGGCCTCATGTAAACACTCATGGATTGACACACGCGCGCGACATCTGCAACAAACCACCCTCATACGCACATTCTCAGCTCAACTTGACCCGGAACGTGACCCGCAACACTCTCTTCCCCTAGGTAACTTTGAGCTGGTCAGTCTGCTGTTGGAGAGAGGAGCAGACCCCATGGTGGGTACTGTGTACCGTAATGGCATCTCTACAGCCCCTCAGGGAGACCTGAACTCCTACAGTCTAGCGGCAGCACATGGACACAGGTAACACTTACATACTATGAGCAAAACACTTTACAGAGAAACTACATCGCTCTCTCGCTCTCTCTTGCTCTCTCTCTTTCTGTGCCTCTGTCTTTCTGCCTGTCTTTCCACACACACACACATTGCATCGCCTTGTATTGACATCATCATACCTTGCATTATCACCACTAGATAGATAGATAGATAGATAGATATATAGATAGATAGATAGATAGATAGATAGATAGATAGATAGATAGATAGATAGATAGATAGATAGATAGATAGATAGATAGATAGATAGATAGATAGATAGATAGATAGATAGATAGATAGATAGATAGATAGATAGATAGATAGATAGATAGATAGATAGATAGATAGATAGATAGATAGATAGATAGATAGATAGATAGATACTTTATTGATCCCGAGGGGAACTATCACTACTAAGAAAAATATCTGTCTGCTATCCTCCCCGCACAGGAACGTGTTCCGTAAGCTGCTGTCCCAGACAGAGAAGGGGAAGGGGGACGTGCTGTCCCTGGAGGAGATCCTGGCTGAGGGGACAGAGGAAGAGAGGGGCCTGGAGGAGAGGAGCTCCTCCCAGCTGGACCTGGTCCGGACGGGCAAGGCCAAGCTCAAGGCCCTGAGAGAGGCCATGTACCACAGCTCTGAACACGGACACGTGGATATCACCATCGACGTACGCAGCCTGGGTGAGTACATAGTTTGGTAACACTTTATTGGGATAGTCCATCTATATGTTGTAGGTCAGTGGTGGCCGGTGGCACTTTAAGTCTGAGGACAGGCGAATGGCTGGAATGGTCTGAATGGAATGGTATCAAACAAATGGTTTCCATTCCATTCACTCCATTACAGCCATAATTATGAGCTGTCCTCCCCTCACCAGCCTCCTCTGGTATAGAGGCTCAATAAACAATAAAAAAAAAAACAGATCAGTAACATGTCAAGTTGTCAACCGCATGTCTGTGAACTTGCAACAGGAAATGGAAACTCAGATCAACTGCATATTTGTAAACAACATGTACATTCTGTAGGCCTTCACAGTAATTACAGTATAAATATGTGCAGCCTTTGTCAGTATACTAGATAGACATTCTCACCCTATACATTGTAAGAGATCTATATAGCCGGGGTCATTAGTTTGTATCCCAGTCACATCACTCTAGCAATAGATGTTCTGCCTGTGTTGTCGTTTTTCCACTGGAATGAAGGCCTGGCTGTTTGTGTAACATCCTTGTGTTTTTCTCTCCTTTTGTCTCCTAATTGCACTGAGATCTGTTAGTGTGTTCTCACTTCAATCACCCACACTTAAGCCACATAAAGTCTATACTGTTAAGCAAAGATATTATAGTTTATTGACAAGATATATGACTGGCAATATTAACAATGGGAATCAGTGAAGACAGGCGGGAGGAGTTGGTAGCAGGTGCAGGTTGAAATTTATTGGGATGACAGCCACAAACTCATAAAATCTGATTTTAAACCTAACCCTAACCTTAAACCTAACCTTAACCACACTGCTAACCTTATGCCTAACTCTAATCTTAAAAATATGCATTTTTACAATATATAGGCAATTTTGACTTTGCAGCTCTCCCATCTACTGGAAATCACAAAGCTCTGCCTCCAGGACAAGATTCATCCCAATAAACATAAATCTGTGAGCAGGCGGGAACATTCTAGCCAATGAGAAGGCAGATTCACATGGGCACAACTCTTATATAAAGTGTTTCTTCACAAAGTTGGTGGGATGTCTCATGTGTGTGTGGATGTACACTCTTAGAAAACAAGGTGCATTCAAGAGCCTTAAAACCTTTTACTGCAGTGGGCTACATCAGGGTCACAGAGTGTTTCTTGGTAGTCTTAAACAAATCTACTTTGAAACAAAACAATATACCTCACACACATGGTTACAGGCTTAAAGAAAAGAAGACACCTGTACCATGTCAGATATGGAGTTGAAATGTATTTGAGTCATCCCAATATTACACTTAATATACATCACAGAAGACTGAAATATAACAAAACTGTTTGACATAGAAACAACAGATTTTTGTCAATTTCTTAAAAAATAATCCTTATTATTGAATTATTAAACATTCCACCCATGAGGCCAAAGAGGGTGCTTTTGGTCAATGGCTGCAGAAAAAGGCTACAGGGTTCTTCGGCTGTCCCCACAGGAGAGAACCATTTGAAGAACCCTTTTTGGTTGCAGGTAGAACCCTTTTGGCTTCCATGTAGAACCCATTCTACAAATGGTTCTCCTATAGGGACAGCCAAAGAACCCATTTGGAACCTTTTTTTTCTAAGAGTGTATACATAATGCCTCTTTGTGTGTCTCAGGAGTCCCCTGGACGCTGCATACCTGGCTGGAGTCTCTGCGGACGTGTTTCCTGCAGCACCGGAGACCACTGATCCAGGGCCTGCTCAAGGAGTTCAGCTGTATTGAGGAGGAGGAGTACACACAGGAGCTCATCACCCATGGCCTGCCACTCTTGTTTCAGATCCTACGAGCCAGCAAGGTGACTGGATATCAAGGCCTCTATTCAAAAAAGTGTCTCAGACGATTGCTGATCTAGGATCAGGTCCCTCCTCTTATTCATTATGATCTTAAAGGCAAAACTGAGTCGGGCGCATATGTCATTGTCTGCCTTCTGCTCTTCTCCATATCTACATCCCACTTTCCTGTCAACATTCAACCGTATTTGTTGCATAGGGAAATTAGTTTGGCATGAAGATCATACCAAAAATACACACGTAATAGGAATTTTGAATGGGGAATTCACAATGTGAAGGTTATCATCCCAACACACAATCACTCTCTGTCCCGTGTCTCTTCATCTCCATATCCCCCTCTTCATCTCCATATCCTCCTCTTCGTCTCTATATACCCCTCTTTATCTCCATATCCCCCCTTCATCTCCATATCCCCTTCTTCCTCTCCATATCCCCCTCTTAATCTCCATATCCCCCTCTTCATCTCCATATCCCCCTCTTCATCTCCATATCCCCCTCTTCATCTCCATATCCCCCTCTTCATCTCCATATCCTCCTCTTCGTCTCTATATACCCCTCTTTATCTCCATATCCCCCCTTCATCTCCATATCCCCTTCTTCCTCTCCATATCCCCCTCTTAATCTCCATATCCCCCTCTTCATCTCCATATCCCCCTCTTCATCTCCATATCCCCCTCTTCATCTCCATATCCCCCTCTTCATCTCCACATCCCCCTCTTCATCTCCATATCCTCCTCTTCGTCTCTATATACCCCTCTTTATCTCCATATCCCCCTCTTCATCTCCACATCCCCCTCTTCATCTCCATATCCTCCTCTTCGTCTCTATATACCCCTCTTTATCTCCATATCCCCCTCTTTATCTCCATATCCCCCCTTCATCTCCAGATCCCCTTCTTCCTCTCCATATCCCCCTCTTTATCTCCATATCCCCCTCTTTATCTCCATATCCCCCCTTCATCTCCAGATCCCCCTCTTCTCTGTCTCTTTTTTGCTCCTGACAGTGAAGATAATCATGTCTTCTCTCTGCTTCACAACCGCACCCTTAACAAATATCCTAGAATTGTTCTAATTTCCTTCTATGGGCCCTCTGGTCAAACATACTAAATACACTAAATAGGGAATAGGGTGCCATTTGGAACTCAACCTATTTGTCTTCATGTGATTATATAATACAGCCCTCAGCTTCACAGTGACTGACAGAATCACCCAGGCCCAATCCATTTCAATTAGTGGGTTGATTTATGACTTATGCCCTCTGGTTTTAACTTACATACCCATTCTTAAAAAAAAACAAAAAAAAAACGTCTTTCTTTATCCCCTCAAGATTCACTGCAGCATTAAATCCAACAGAATATCTCAATAATATATTATAACTAGACTCTCCTATCTTATGTATGACAATAGAATGCCTTTGATTTTATTTCCAGGCTAACTTCTGGCCTGTCATGTAGTAGGGTTGTGCATTATTGCTGAAAGAGCAGATGAACACTAAACATGCACATGGGCACTCGCACTCACACACACGCACACACACACACACACACACACACACACACACACACACACACACACACACACACACACACACACACACACACACACACACACACACACACACACACACACACTTAAGCACACACACACACACACTCTCTCTCTCTCACAGACACACAAACACACACTCATGTGCTCTCTCATGGACACACACAGACCGAAACATGCATACACACACATGGACACACATGGACCCTCTCCTGTCCCATTCCAGCAGCCGCCCTTGTCCCTGTCAGGGTTGATCTATGGCGGAGGCAGTGACCCCATCTCTCTGAGACCCCAGGGACCCCCGTCACAGTTTGTCCTGTCATATTCCCGCTAATGATGTGTGACTTCAAGGCAGAGAACGTTTGTCTTCCTCTAGCCAGACTGAGTGTGTACCGGTCTATTCACACCTCCTTGTTCTCCTTGTTTAACGTACACAAGGGAAGGCTGACGCACAATAAGGAGTGAGTGACACAGAGAACATTTGTACGTTTGTTATTCTGTCTGGGATGTGATATGAGAAATTGCCTGTGTTTTGTTGCAGTAGTTCTACTGTGTCTCTCAGGAGGGCATACATCAGATATCCGTGTGACACATTTTAATAGCTTTTGTTTGTACAACTACGCGAGCTCCGGCTGTGTCTGAAAAGTAAAAAAAAAATAAAACACATTAACCTCCTTGTGGAGTGAAGTGGCTGGTAATTGATGCTGGCGTGGCGCAGGGAGGCAGATTTGTTGAATACACAGGAGAACTGTTCTATAAAGCTCACCGGTCCGTTGTGTATGCGCGCGTGTGTGCGTGAGTGCGTGCGTGCGAGTGTGCAAGGCGGTTGTGTGTATGCTACTACCGCTGTTCCTTCTCTCCCATAGGCCCTTGTACTACACACAGTCAGACACCCTACAATAGGAGAGCCCCATTCTGTCCCCAGAGATGTCTCACACTCAAGCTTGACACGTTATGTTTATCATAGTCGTGTGGATAGACGGCACAGATAACAGCATCATAGCTACTGTAGACCTACATCAGTGTGATATTCACACCGTCCACAGGTAAAGGGTGGGAATGAAGTGTGGGTCACCTGATGTCTGCAAGTGGCCTTTACTAATGGTTGACTGTGAGCTACTGATCAGTTAGCCGCCTTTGAAGATTTGGGAGTGAATCTGGTAGTGGATATCTGTATATGAATATGCCAGAACAAGATTTGTGCATGAATGCTGAACACCGGCCTGCTAATGCATTGCGGGTGTTGGGAGAGACTAAGTATGCAGTGTTGTATCTAAATACACATACCCTACCGTTCAAAGGTTTGGGGTCACTTAGAAATGTCCTTGTTTTCCATGAAAACATACATGAAATGAGTTGCAAAATTAATAGGAAATATAGTCAAGACGTTGTCAAGGTTATAAATACTGATTTTTAATTGAAAAAATCATTGTGTCCTTCAAACTTTGCTTTTGTCAAAGAATCCTCCATTTGCAGCAATTATAGCCTTGTAGACCTTTGGCATTCTAGTTGTCAATTTGTTGAGGTAATCTGAAGAGATTTCACCCCGATGCTTCCTGAAAATCCTCCCAAAAGTTGGATTGGCTTGATGGGCACTTCTTACGTACCATATGGTCAAGCTGCTCCCTCAACAGCTCAATAGGGTTGAGATCCGGTGACTGTGCTGGCCACTCCATTATAGACAGAATACCAGCTGACTGCTTCTTCCCTAAATAGTTCTTGCATAGTTTGGAGCTGTGCTTTGGGTCATTGTCGTGTTGTAGGAGGAAATTGGCTCCAATTAAGCGCCGCCCACAGGGTATGGCATGACGTTGCAGAATGGAGTGATAGCCTTCCTTCTTCAAGATCCCTTTTACCCTGTACAAATCTCCCACTTTACCACCACCAAAGCATCCCCAGACCATCACATTGCCTCCACCATGCTTGACAGATGGCGTCAAGCACTCCTCCACGTCACGGTCAGTGGTGAGGGAACGAGGCGCAGAGCGAGAGGTCCGTGCAAACATAGTTTAATAAATAATAAATGGAGAAAATAACAAACGTAAAGAAGTGAAACCGTGAGCTGGCGTCGAGCACACCGCCAACGTACTAAACAAACACCCAATGATCCACACGCTGATGGACGTGCAGTGAACATAAATAGACTCCCCAATTAGAGACAACTCAAGACAGCTGCCTCTAATTGGGGATCACCCAAAACCCAACACAAACCCTGTGAATGTCAGGACCTGACTGTGGCCATCCCACTCCCTCTAGAGGGAGTCAGAGACCTGGCCTCAGTCAGGCCCTTGCACTCCAGCATCTTTTCATTTGGTCTGCGTCTCAAGAATGTTCTTCTTTGTGATCCGAACACCTCAAAGTTAGATTTGTCTGTCCATAACACTTTTTTCCAATCTTCCTCTGTCCAGTGTCTGTGTTCTTTTGCCCATCTTAATCTTTTCTTTTAAGATAGATAGATAGATAGATAGATAGATAGATAGATAGATAGATAGATAGATAGATAGATAGATAGATAGATAGATAGATAGATAGATAGATAGATAGATAGATAGATAGATAGATAGATAGATAGATAGATAGATAGATAGATAGATAGATAGATAGATAGATAGATAGATAGATAGATAGATAGATAGATAGGTACTTTATTAATCCCCGTGGTGAAATTACTTTATCAAGCAGCTACGAAAAACACAGGGCAGGTGCAAAATGCCAGAACGAAATACACAAAAGACAGATACAAGATACATGATACATACTGGAGTGCAAAAAGCTATAGAAACGCATTGCATTGTATGAGTGAATGACTGAATATGTACACTATACATTGTTATAGTGTTAGGTGAAAAAATTATACAATTATTGCTCGTTGATATAATAAAAAAATATTTGGTTAACTATGCAGGTCGATGGCAGAGATAAGATACTTAAATAGCTAAATGTGCGTATGATATAAGTGAGGGTAATAATAGTTTACTTAATATACAGTCTGGTTAAATGTACAGATAAATTAATATTTTGCATGGTTAAATTAACTGTACAGGTAAATGACAGGAAGAGATACTTAAATAGCTAAATGTGCGTATGATATAATTTAGGGTAATAATACTAATTCCTTAAAATACAGTCCTTAGAACAGGCTTAATTACAGATAAATGCACGTATTGCACATTCAATATACTAAATGCAATTTAAAAAAAGGATACTACTGACAGGATACTAGTATACAGTCCTGAGTGAATGACTATGCAAGTTCAGTCCAAGAATGACTTACAATATTGCACGTGATATGATATAACAACTGTACATGAATATGTACATACAGTCCTGAATGAATGAGTGCTGAGTGAATAAGTCCTGAGTGAATGAGTGATTACAGACCAGAGAGTAACTCACGGATGGATGGATGCTTAATTGTTTAACTAGGTCCTAACACCCTAACAGTTCCAGGTCTATGTTGTCGACGGCATGGCACCCCGGTGAGGCATTAAATTGTCTAATAGCCGCCGGCAGGAAGGACCTCCTGTAGCGCTCTCTGCCAGTCTGAGATATGGCTTTTTCTTTGCAACTCTGCCTAGAAGGCCAGCATCCCGGAGTTACCTCTTCACTGTTGACATTGAGACTGGTGTTTTGCGGGTACTATTTAATGAAGCTGCCAGTTGAGGACTTGTGAGGTGTCTGTTTCTCAAACTAGACACTCTAATGTAATAGTCCTCTTGCTCAGTTGTGCACCGGGGCCTCCCACACCTCTTTCTATTCTGGTTAAAGCCAGTTTGCGCTACTCTGTGAAGGGAGTAGTACAAAGCGTTATACGAGCACTTCAGTTTCGTGACAATTTCTCGCATGGAATAGCCTTCATTTTTCAGAACAAGAATAGACTGACGAGTTTCAGAAGAAAGTTATTTGTTTCTGGCCATTTTGAGCCTGTAATCGAATCCACTAATGCTGATGCTCCAGAAAGAAGCCAGTTTTATTGCTTCTTTTATCAGAACAACAGTTTTCAGCTGTACTAACATAATCACAAAAGGGTTTTCTAATGATCAATTAGCCTTTTAAAATGATAAACTTGGATTAGCTAACACAACGTGCCATTGGAACACAGGAGTGATGGTTGCTGATAATGGTCCTCTGTACGCCTATGTCGATATTGCATAAAAAGTCAGCCATTTACAGCTTCAATAGTCATTAACAACATTAACAATGTCTACACTGTATTTCTGATCAAAAGTTATTTTAATGGACAAAACATTTGCTTTTCTTTCAAAAACAAGGACATTTCTAAGTGACCCCAAATTTTTTAACGGCAGTGTATATTGTGGGTATGGAGTGTATAAAACCTGTCTGATGTCTAACCCCTCCTGTCTGTTATGTTCCAGAATGAGGTGATCAGCCAGCAGCTGTCAGTGATCTTCACCCAGTGCTACGGGCCGTACCCCATCCCCAAACTCACAGAGATCAAGAGGAAACAGACCTCACGCCTGGGTGAGCACTAGAATTTTAACACTTTGTAGCAATAGCTAGACATATACACTACATCACCAAAAGTATGTGGACACCTGCTCGTCGAACAGGTCCCCCCTTTGCTGCTATAACAGCCTCCACTCTTCTAGGAAGGCTTTCCACCAGATGTTGGAACATTGCTACAGGGACTTGCTTCCATTCAGCCACAAGAGCATTAGTGAGGTCGGGTACTGATGTTGGTTCTGTGCAGGCCAGTCAAATTCTTCCTCACCGATCTTGACAAACCCTTTCTGTATGGACCTCGCTTTGTGCACGGGGCATTGTCGTGCTGAAACAGGAAAGGGCCTTCCTCAAACTGTTGCCACAAAGTTGGAAGCACAGAATAGTCTAGAATGTAATTCATTGTATGCTGTACCGTTAAAATTTCCCTTCACTGGAACTAAGGGGCCTAGCCCGAACCATGAAAAACAGCCCCAGACCATTATTCCTCCTCCACCAAACTTTACAGTTGGCAATATGTATTCGGGCCTACCACTTCGCGGCTGAGCCGTTGTTGCTCCTAGACGTTTCCAATAACAGCACTTACAGTTGACCGGGGCAGCTCTAGCAGGGCAGAAATTTGACAAACTGACTTATTAGAAATGGTGCCACGTTGAAAGTCACTGAGCTCTTCAGTAAGGCCATTCTACTGCCAATGTTTGTCTATGGAGTGAGTGCTCGATTTTATACACCTGTCAGCAACGGGTGTGGCTGAAATAGCCGAATCCACTCATTTGAAGGGGTGTCCACATAATTTTGTATAGATAGTGTATCACACTACAGAGATTCACATGAACATAGAGACATGTGCCATCTGGTGGCTAAAGATTGTAATAAACTGGACATTCAGAAGTGACTTGGGAGTACATGATGAATCTGCCTTCCAGACCCTCACTTCCTGAATAACAAGGAAATGTCAGATGTGACCTTCCTGGTGGAGGGGAAGCCCTTCTATGCCCACAAAGTCCTGCTCTTCACCGCCTCCGGCAGGTCAGAACACTGCACTGCACTCTCTCTCTCTCACACACACAGACACATAGTTTTCCAGACACAGATTAACCTAGTCCTGGACTAAAACACACTTTCAATGGAGATTCTCCATTAATGATTTCTAATCTAGGAAAGGCTTATACTGCTTCTGGGCATATTCCTAAATTGAAATGATTTTGTAAGCGATATGGTATGAATTCCACCCAATCTATCTGAGGGCAAGTGGGAGCTTTTCCTTATCAGGTTACTAAAACCTCCTGTCCCCAACTACCCATACATAACTCAAAATCATTCATGCCAAGGTCATTTGAACCATGTATTTCAAATGTGTTTGTGTTTCACCGTATAGATCTGGATACTGGACCATCAATACTCTGCTTACATCATTGACACAGACACACACACACACACACACACACACACACACACACACACACACACACACAGCTAACTGGTTAGCATATTGTCAGTGCGTTGATCCATAATGTCATTTTCTCTGGCCTTTGGGACCCTAAGAATACTCTCACTTCAGATCCTGTCACATGGCATTAAGGATGATTGACCCGATGGGTCACACAGTGAGTAAAGGCTTGTCACAAGATGGTTGATGTCCTTGACGATGCTCTGTTGGCATGTTCTGGAGATCTGGTGGTATGCGTCAAGGGCCTTGTAAAAACCCATTTAAATGGATGTGAACCATTACCTTATCTATACCGTACAATACACCATGTTTTTTTCAGTGATTACTTTTTACTCTGTACCATAGAATACAGTGTATGACTTGGTCACAACAGTGATTACGGTTTTCATTGGTGACGTGTAAAGACCATGATTGAAACAATTGTGAATCAAGGTTTATTACTTTAATATTAACCAAGATAAGGTTTCTAATTCCTTATTTTCTAGTTTGTATTTATCTCTGTCTTACTTTCTCCTCTACTCAAGGTTTAAGTCTCTTCTGGCGAACAGACCAGCTGCTGAAAACACATGTATTGAAATCAGCCACGTCAAATACAACATATTCCTGGTATGTTCAAAGAGAAAACAACCATTCTGTTTACTTAGAGACTAATCTGTTTTCCCCTTAAAATCGAATCATATTTATACATAGATCCAGACACGTGCACAGATAGGGCTCTACATGTGCAGAGAAAATGCCACTTTGACCTTCCAGTTTCTAAAGTGCCATTTTGTTTTCGGTAAAATAATAAACATTTTGCCGTTGTTGCTCTGAACCCAAGTCATTGTTAAATATGTGTAATTTACAGTGTTGGGGAAGCTACTCTGAAAATATAGTTTCCCAAGCTACCAATTACTTCACACTGGAAGAAGTTAAGATACACTAAAGCTACCCTTAAGAAACATATAGTTTACTTAACTAAAGTTACCTTGAAAACGTAATTCACATCCAAACTACTTCGTGACAAATTATCATATCTAAATCTGAAATGTCGTAGACAAATTGCAAGAACAGATACTTTTTGGGTCAAAAAGAAGGTGTAATTTAGCCTTTTTAACACAAAAATTCAGAAAATTTAATTAAATTCTTACCTACTTTACCCATATTTTCTTGTGTAGTTCCAGTAGTTAGCTACACCACTACATGGCAAAAAAGTGATTAACTACTGAAAACACTACCTTGATTTGAATGTAGTTCAACTACCACCAAGCTACTGCAAAATGTAGTTCAATTACTAGTTGAACTACATGTAGTTCACTACTCCCCATCATTAAGATTTGGTCATCTATTGCTTTTATGTAACTTAATAATCAAAGTCATAATTGCTCAACCAACCTGTGACCGGGTCGTGCCCTTTGCTTTTGTTTGAGCATCTGCTCCTCAAAGGGTCAATGCACGGCCCTGCATAGATCATACAACGTTGTGATACATTCATCATACAACGTTGTGATACATACAAGGGACTGTTCATACAAATAAAAAAGAACCCACATTATTGCCCATGACAAGTCCATTTCCAGGTTGACTGAGTCTAGGTTGTATGAACGTTGTGTAAACGTCAGTTCTCACTACTGTTACAGCTGGTGATGCAATACCTGTACTGTGGTGGGACAGAGCATCTGCACATCAGGAACACAGAGGTTATGGAGGTAAGACTGTTACATCAGGAACACAGAGGTTATGGAGGTAAGACTGTTACATCAGGAACACAGAGGTTATGGAGGTAAGACTGTTACATTAGCTCACTTCTGGACATTGTCAGTCATACTGAGTCATAACCTCTAAGATGCAGTGATACCTAGACTGATATGGATGCATCAAGTACAATGTAGATACTTCCTGATATGAGAAGATGAATATTCTGTCACAGTTAGTGAGCAGCAGTAATACAATATGTCCAACAATGTTTAATACTTTACCTTGCCTGGACCCAGATCTGTGTTATTGTGACCATAGGTCAGGAGTTAAGTCAGCACAAATAGATCTGCTTCCAGGCTATAACTGTCCTCTTTTCTGGTGCGCGCAGCTGCTGTCAGCGGCCAAGTTCTTCCAGCTGGAGGCGCTGCAGAGGCACTGTGAGGTCATCTGCTCTAAGAACATCAACACAGAAACCTGTGTGGAGATCTACAGCCACACCAAGGTGAGTGAGTCAAGTTGAGTTGAGAATGTATGTATATGTGGATGTGTGGGTTTTGGGGTCTGTATGTGCGTGTCTACTGTCTATCCATGCATGTGTGTGTGACACTAGGTGTGCGTTTGTGTGTGTGATCATATGTAAACATGGTTGCCTGTGCTTACCTGCCTGCTAGGTGACTCTGTGTTTGTCTTTGCTGATGAAGTATGCACTGCAGGCATGTGTGTGCGTGTGAGAAAAAATGTATATTTTTGGCATACATCTCAAACTAGGCAACACTCATCTGTTCTCCAACCTTTTGCTCTATCAGTTCCTGGACGCCCCAGAGTTGGCTGCCTACATCGAGGGCTACTTCCTGAAGAACATGGTGGTGCTGATCGAGCTGGAGCCCTTCAAAACGCTGCTCTACGACACGCCGCCAGGCAGCCCTGCCACGGATGTACTCATGGACCTGGAGAAGACCCTGGGCATCCGCATCCAGTCCATTCACCTGTCCTCCTCCAAGGGCTCCATCGTCTGATTGGTTGATTGATTGATTGAGCTGCTACTGGGACTGGAACTGTCCATCTGTCACCATTTTCCCCAGTACAATACATACCTGTACTGAACCACACACAACAGTAACGCTGTTGAATCACTTGCTGTGCTGACAAACGCCATCGCCATTCCTCTGCAGCATACTGAACCTAGGTCCGAGCAGTTAGGCAAAGTGGACAGCGCTGGTGCCTCAGAAATGGTGAATTTCCATAGAGCTGTAGTAAAGCTGATTAAGATCAGTGAGAAGAGTGTGTGTGTCTGGGATCATTTGTAAAGCTCCAGTCAACATTGCTTCGCTCCTTGACATTAGTCTCCGGACTGCAGTCAGACCTGCCATTGTCCACTTGTATTCTGGACAGAATCATTGTTGGTACTTTTCTTAGCATTGTTCTGCAATCCTACATAGCTTTATAGTCTATTTATGACTGAACCTAGCCAAACTAAAGAGCAGACCTGGGTTCAAATACTATTTGCAATCAAATAATTTTAGCGTTTGCTCTAGTCTGCCTGGAGTGTCAGATGGGTGGGGTTTGCACTTTTGCAACTAATCTATTGGTTCCATTGCGACAGGCAAACTCAATCGCCCAGTATTTAAAATTATTCAAATGTATTTCAAATAGTATTTGAATGTAAGTCTGTTAAATGTAAGAGTGATATATGGACATACTGTATGTCATGTGGTCATATGTTTCAAGGGAGTCATGCCACGGAGAGAGTTATTGGGAAATTCTGCAAGCTACCTTTGGGAAAGCTTGAGAACACAGGAACACATTTCTTTCCTTCAACCGCTGTTAGAACTGTGTAAATATTGTGAATAAAACACAGAGCTATGGCTCTTCCTGTACGTTAATGTATATATCCTACAGATGTTTCTTCTTCTCATGGATCTCACCATTGAATATTGCTGTAAAAAAAATGCTCTTCTTTTCAATGTGTTATCGTTCTGTATGTTTCAAGTTGCATGTCACGAGAATGACTGTTTTGTGTGTGTTCTGTTTGGTTTAAGAGTGGGAGGGGTAGAGGACTGATACTGTCAGCATGCGTCTCTAAATGTTTAGAAGTGTACTTGTTTCTTCATTTCAAGGGAGAACGACAAAGGGCCTGGACCTGTATTCAAAAAGTGTCTCCGAGTGGGAGTGCTGATCTAGGGTCAGGCCCTCCCACACGTACTGTGTGACACTTTATGGATAGGGGCCTGGTTAAAAATATTACCAGGGTCTTAAACCAGTCTTAAATCTCAACCGGAGAAGCATCTTTTTGTGTTTTCCAGACATTGTAAAACCACATGTAAATGTGTGACTTAATATCTGTTTCCTCTATAAAGATTAATATAAAGAATTATACGAATCCTCTCTCGACTGGTACAATTCTTGGCTCGACAACAACCTCAACTATTTTTCCTGCTGTTAACCTTGAAACCTTAGTATATGTTCTCCAGTTGTTGTTGGAACCTGTGGATTTACCCTCTGGTGTTCTGTCATTAGCTGGATTCCCCACGGCGGACGGTTTGAAGGGTTGTCTTCGATCCCAGCTGGGGCGTTGGTTCTCTGATACAACCACACACTTAGCAAGCTGTACTACATAACATGAGTGCGTTTTAGGCTGCAACCCCATTTTCCACCCTTCTCCCAAAGTGTGCACTTGCAGTCTTCCAGTCAGAGACATAAAAGTGGTGGACACTGCCTCCAGCCAATGCTTACGCCAATCCAATGGTTTAAAATCCATGACAGTGAGTGTGCAACAGCACACTTTGGGAGAAGGTTGGAAAATCGCGATGTAGCCTTAGACTACAATCCTGACAACGTCGTCTTGCTGCTGTTCAACCCATCTGTGACCATTAGATGTGAATGCCTTTAGCCTGGTCTCAAACATGATGTGATCTATTAGATATGAATGCCTTTAGCCTGGTCTCAAACATGATGTGATCTATTAGATATGAATGCCTTTAGCCTGGTCTCAAACATGATGTGATCTATTAGATGTGAAGCATTTAGCCTGGTCTCAAACATGATATTATCCATTAGATGTGAATGCCTTTAGCCTGGTCTCAAACATGATATGATACATTTCACTATTGTCTCACTCCATGAAATCAGCTTGGATTCTGGGCTAGATTGTGATAATATCGCAATGGATTATGATATTATTAGCCAAGTAACTCTGTGTCTAGAGGGAGAGAATTCAAGTGGTCCGAGATAGGTAGTCGGCATTAGAGGAGGAGAGAAAGAGAGAGAGTGAGAAGCAGCCAGTCAGAGAGAGAGACACTCAGACGAAGAGGAGAGAGTGAGAGGCAGCCAGTCAGAGAGAAGAGAGAGATGGAGTATAAAAGGAGAAGAGAGAACCAGTGCCTTTGTAACAGCAGTGCAGAGAAAACAGACTTGTCATTGTCCTCCACTCTTCTCTAGTCAAGAATCTGTGGTTCTACTGTACAGAACAGTGCTAACATCAATGAACTGTTGCATAATGGACTTCATACCCGACTCTTTTCCATCTCCACAGTGTTTCTCCCTTGGCTGTTTATCTATGTGACAGACTGTTTAGATTCATCGTGCAGTTGGATGTTATTCATTATCAAACTAAGGCCACCATGCTGGCTGCCAGTCTGTCTGTCTGTCAGTAGTGGCAGCCAAGTGTATATGGTCTGCCAAACAACATGATGAATCACAATCAAACCATTACTCCTCATATGTACAGTATGACAGGACTGTAATGACACCCCAGGTTAGTTTCCTCTGTGTGTTTTTATATTTGCAGGATAGATAGGTTTTTAAGAGGAACTTGTCCTCTCCCACAAGATGTATGTAGTCCTACTTATGTTGTAAGGCAAATTCACCTATGGGGCATTTAAGGATTCTATTCTATTACACGATCTTCTATACTACTCTCCACATCTCCAAACTTCTTAAAAACCCACTTTTAACTCTGTGCTCTGCTATGATCTCAGATACAGAATGGTACTGTGTTGCTCTACAGGCCAGAGACTGAGCAGCCATTCAGTGTCTTGCGTTTGTTGCATTGTCCAGTGTGTGTAGAGGGGATGAGTTGTTGAAGAGTATCCATGGAAATGGCTGTCCAGGAACAATATTAAGCTGAGAGTAAACTGCTTTGTTCAGAGTCTGAATGGAATCTCTGGTTGCGGGAACACACACACACACACACACTCTCCCTCTCACACACACACTTTAAACATACACACACACTTTAATCTCACACTCATTCTATTCAAAAGGATGTAGTTCAGGGAAAAGTAATATGGGGAAACTAATGTGAAACACTCGAATGAACTTCCATCAGATTAACTGTGGCAGATGTGGCAGGAAATCACGTGAACCAATTGCCTTTCTGTCGCCTCTTTTCTAAAGCCCTGCCGGACAACTTGATTTACTGGACTGTGAAGTGTAGCTAGCTACTGTTGATCGGGCAGTGGCAATGAGCAAAGGAACTTCTAGGGGGGAGAACCCAGAGTTATTCAACTAAACCAATGAGATTATTTTCTTTATATATGTGTTTTTTGTGTGTGTGTGTGTGTGTGTGTATTCAGAATACATTATGTGACTGTTTGTCTCGATACGTTATGGAATGTGTGTGTGTGTGTGTGTCCGTGTGTGTGACCAAGTATCTGAACCTGACTGTGTGTGTTAGCACAGAAAGTGGGCTGGAGGATAAGTTTGTATGATCTCAGTGTGTGAGCAGATGGGAGGGAAGCAGGGAAGGGAAAGGTGGTCTGCTCTATCTATCTCGAGCCCCTTCTCCCCTTCTTTCTCTCTCCTCTCCTCCTCTCCTTTCCTCCTCTCCTCTCCCCTCTGGCACAGAACGTGCTGGCAGCCTGAGAGGCATGTGTTTTTGTTCTCTCTTCTAAAGAGAGTGAGAGAGAGAGGGAGGGCGAGAGAGGGGGAGAGGGAAGAAACTCCAACCGACCGACAAAAACAAGTGCCTTCTATATGTGATTATAAAATTGCTGTGTGTCCATTGAGAGAGAACTTGTGGGTAGATACTTTGGGGAGATACTACAAGACGGACAACTAAACAGGTGAGTGGGAGAGGAAGACGAGGGAAAGGGAGAGGAGAGGAGGCGAAGGAGAGGGGGGTGTTTGAGTCAGATGAGACCTGTAGAAGAGAGAAGGAGTGGGTGTTGTTTTTTAAATACTGTAGGATTCATTGATGTGTGAACAATTATTTGCGTGTACTTCCATTTGTATTGATCTTGATCCTTGATATCCCCTTTTAATTCTTTATCCGCTCAAAGTTATACCTACTGTATTTTTACTAGAGGTATATAATGCTTAGTCTCAACTACTTTGATTAATATAACTCATAATACATCTTGTTGATCTTATATTTTTTATTGGAACGAAGATTCAAGAAATCAAGATTAATTGTACAGAAAACCATTTTGTCTTATGACACTTTGTGCAAAATTCTTATATATCAACTGATAATTTACTGAAAGAAATTATTATTTCCTTTTGTGCAGCAATTTTATCTCACTAAATGACCAAAGATAATGAAGTTATGGTTTGATCCTGATTCTGATTACTCAAAGTGTCTGAATGTCACACAATAAATTATAATTTGTTTCAGATAGTGATTCTGTACTTCTGAAAAGTGTTGGAGCCCTTTCCTGCAGTCAAATGGCCTCATGGGTGGAATGTTATTCATATTTTAATTTCATAATTAATAAACATTATTTTAAAAAACCTGCCTAAAATCCTGTGTTTCTACACTCTTAGAAAAAAAGGTGCTATCTAGAACCATAGGAGAACCCTTTGAAGAACCCTTTTTGCCATATCTTGAATTTAAGCCTACTAGAAAGTATGTGCCCTCAGGCCTGGAGGGAAGACAAAGTCATTCCGGTACCGAAGAATAGTAAAGCCCCCTTTACTGGCTCAAATAGCCGACCAATCAGCCTGTTACCAACCCTTAGTAAACTTTAGGAAAAAATTGTGTTTGACCAAATACAATGCTATTTAACAGTAAACAAACAAACAAAAACAGACTTTCAGAACGCTTATAGGGAAGGACATTCAACAAGCACAGCACTTACACAAATAACTGATGATTGGCTGAGAGAAATTGACGATAAAAGATTTCCGGGAACTGTTTTGTTAGACTTCAGTGTGACTTTTGACATTATCGATCATAGTCTGCTGCTGGAAAAACGTATGTGTTAAGGCTTTACACTGTGTTATGGCTTTTACCTGCTATATTGTGGATAAAAAGTAACCTGTCTAAAAGAACACAGAGGTTGTTCTTTAATGGAAGCCTCTCCAAAAAATAATCCAGGAATCAGGAATTCCCCAGGGCATCTGTCTTGGCCCATTACTTTTTTCAATCTTTGCTCTTTGAGCAAAGCCAGTGTGTCTTTGTATGCTGATGACTCAACACTATACACGTCAGCTACTACAGCGACTGAAATGACTGCAACACTTAACAAAGAGCTGCAGTTAGTTTCAGAATGGGTGGCAAGGAGTAAGTTAGTCCTAAATATTTCAAAACTAAAAGCATTGCATTTGGGACAAATCATTCACTAAACCCTAAACCTCAACTAAATCCTGTAATGAATAATGTGGAAATTGAGTAAGTTGAGGTGACTAAACTGCTTGGAGTAACCCTGGATTGTAAACTGTCATGGTGAAAATATGTTGATACAACAGTAGCTAAGATGGTGTGAAGTCTGTCCATAATAACGCGCTGCTCTGCCTTCTTTAACAACACTATCAACAAGGCAGGTCCTGCAGCTCGGACACCCATGCATACCTCACAAGACAGGTCTCTTCATATTCCCCAAATCCAGGACAGACTATGGGAGGCGCACAGAACTACATAGAGCCATGACTACATGGAACTCTATTACAAATCAGGTAACTGATGCAAGCAGTAGAATCCGATAAAAAAAAACAGATAAAATTGCACCTTATGGAACAGCGGGGACTGTGAAGAGACACACACACACATATACACACAAATGCTAGCACTCTACACACACCTACAATGAAATAACGCTGTATGGTGGTATTATAAATGTTGTATTGTAGATATATAGTGGTGTAATAATGTTATATGATGTACTTTTTTATGTTTCGTTTTATGTGTAATGTAAGTGCCTTAATGTGTTTGGACCCCAGGAACAGCAGATAGTAGGGATCCCTAATAAATAAATAAGATACAAAATACAAAGCGTTTAGTTACATTTCAGTCTTCTGTGATGTATATAAAGTGTAATATTGGGATGCAAACTCAAAATTGTATACATTTCAACTCTATATCTGACATGGTACAGGAGTCTTCTTTTTTGTAAGCCCATAACCGTGGGTGTGAGGTGTATACTACCAAGAAACACCCTGATTTAACCAGCAGTAAAAGGTTAATGTCCGCTCTGCCAGACTCACACAGGTTCCTCAGACCCAGCGTGACCGTCCCATTGGACTATCTGGGGGCGCTGTCACTCATCTCTCACCATGATGCAACGGGACGATCTGTCTGCCATGGAGGAGTTCAGCTACACCCAGATGCCCACGTTGGAGAGGGGGGGTGGCGGGGGTACGGTGGGCCGGCGGGGGTGTGCGGAGAGGGACCGTCCGGAGAGCTACACAGTGGACGTCAGGGCCAGTGACCTGCAGCTTGCCCACTCTGAGAAGCTCATGCACCCCTGCCTCAGCTATAGGACCTGGCTCTACAGCGTCCTCATTGGGGTGAGAGGTCAAGAGTTAAAGGGTTGGACAACTTTGATATTCCAAAATCACAGTGCTGCTGTTTTTTGTTTGTCCTAGGCACAACCTCCTCACACAGGTGAGAGAAAAGAGAACAGGGGTTGAGAGAAAAGAGAACATGGGTGAGAGAACAGAGAACGGGTTGAGAGAAAAGAGAACATGGGTGAGAGAAAAGAGAACAGGGGTTGAGAGAAAAGAGAACAAGGGTGAGAGAAAAGAGAACAGGGGTTGAGAGAACAGAGAACATGGGTGAGAGAAAAGAGAACAGGGGTTGAGAGAAAAGAGAACATGGGTGAAAGAAAAGAGAACATGGGTTGAGAGAAAAGAGAACATGGGTAAGAGAAAGGAGAAAAGAGAACATGGGTGAGAGAAAAGAGAACATGGGTGAGAGAAAAGAGAACATGGGTGAGAGAAAAGAGAACAGGGGTGAAAGAAAAGAGAACAGGGGTGGAGGGGACAACTTTTTGGTAAGTGAACTCTCCTTTAGGCAGTTTATGTGTTAACCACTGTGTGTGTGCGCATGTGTGTGTGTGTGTGTGTGTGTGTGTGTGTGTGTGTGTGTGTGTGTGTGTGTGTGTGTGTGTGTGTGTGTGTGTGTGTGTGTGTGTGTGTGTGTGTGTGTGTGTGTGTGTGTGTGTGTGCGTGAATGCGTGTGCGCATGTGTGTGCGTGCGTGCGTGTGTGTGGTCCACAGAGCAGTCTGTTGGTCACAGTAGGCTTCTCTCTCTACCTGGGCAACGTGTTTCCTGCTGCCATGGACTATCTGCGCTGCGCTGCAGGCTCGGTGAGTGGCTCTCAGCTTACCAGAGTCTGAAAACAGGCTGATCCTCATGATCGTTTTTATTATCATGATCATCCGATCATCATCCTTACTTGATACAGCAGCTTCAAAATAGAGCCATTGACAGACCCCTAATTATGTTCATTATAATAAAGACAAATCTGACCAGTTACAAAAATGTTTAGGACCTGGTGCCTATGAGACAGCACAGCACTGCAGGCAAGCCAATATTGAGTGTATGTACTATATTTGTGTAATCTTGCATGCCAGACTTGATATCTACAGAGTAGTATATGCGATATTATGAGAAACTTTTCATCTGGCTCTGTAAGACTAATATTTGTTTGTGACTTTGTTTCAGAGTATCCCGGCAGCAGTTGTCAGCTTTGCCATCGCCAAAAACCATCATGTTGCAGTGAGTACAAAGCAAATAGACTTACACTACTCAGTGAGCAAATGTGTATTTGTTGCATGAATGTTGTCCAGGGGCCACTGAGCTAGTGCTTATACTGTCAACATATCCCCTTAAAACCGTAAACATGTCCCTAATACAGGTGCTAATAATATATTGTACATCTGTGATTGACAGGTGTCAGATTTCCAGGTGGTATTTGTGTCCACCTTCGCTGTGACGACCACCTGCCTGGTGTGGTTTGGCTGTAAGCTGGTGTTGAGTCCCTCTGCTGTCAATGTGAGTCTACAGCCGATCTGTCTTTCTCATCTGTGTGTAGTCTAGATGTAGTTGCCCTAAGGCAAAGCTTCAAATGTTTGTTTGCATGATGCGCTAACACCTGACTTGTATTATAATCACACACACACACACACACACACACACACACACACACACACACACACACACACACACACGTGTGTTGTAGGATACAGATGTGGAATGAATCTCTCTCCCTCCTCTTCCCTCCTCTTTTTCTCTCCCATGGCCCGCCGCTGTTCAGATCAACTTTAACCTCATCCTACTGATTCTGCTAGAGGTGCTGATGGCCAGTACAGTCATCCTGTCAGCACGTTCTGCAGAAGACTGCTGTAGCCACAGGAAGGTATGTGTTATTGTTATAACTGGGGAACAGTGTACAGTACGTGCATGTGTTGGCTGTACTGTTATACTGTGCTGTGTGCCGTGAAGGATTATTTGTCTGCATGTCATTGTGACATGCCACCTTCTCTCTCTCCCCCTCCCTCCGCACTTTATGTTCTCTCTCTTCTCCTTCTCTCGCTCTCTTTTCTCTCTGATTCTCCCTCTCCCCCACTTTGTCCCCCCTCCTTCCCTCTCCCTCTCTCTCCCTCAGCCAGTGGCGTACGACGGCCCTGTGGTTCTGACCCCAGCCATCTTTCCCACTCGACTTCTAAAGGCCTACTCTGTGAGTGCATAGACACTGAGTTTCTGTGTTCATGAATGAGATACATTATTACACGTTCTACTATGTATCCCTAACAGTGTATATAATGTTTGTACATTAAAACATCACACATACACCGGCTACGTTGTTGTTCATCACATACATTGTTCTTCATCACATACGGCATCCCAATAGTCACTGCTGTTTTCTGACTGGTGATTGAGGTGGTATTAGGAATCGCATACACCAGTGTTGATACGGCATCCCAATAGTCACTGCTGTTTTCTGACAGGTGATTGAGGTGATAGTAGGAATCTCGGCTGTGTTTGGCGGTATCATCGCTCTCAACATGGACGTCTTGCTCCCCGGCCCATACCTGTCTGTCACCTTCTTCTGGATCTTAGTGGCTGTGAGTTAAGCTGCATGTGTTACAATGGGTCTATATAACAGTGGTTCCAACATTTTTTGTACCACACCAAAGAGACAAATTGTTTCCAGACACATCCTAGTCTTTATTCATGACCCACTAGTCTGTCTGTGACTCAGCAATGGGTGAAAGACTGAATCGCTTGTGCCTCTATTTTGGTCTCTGCAGTGTTTCCCCAGTGCCATTGCCAGCCATGTCGTGGCAGAATACCCCAACAAGTGTCTGGTGAGTTTCTTAAGGTTATGTATTCTGGACAGGCGTCATGCTCAACTATTTCCCCATTGAAGACTATCTACCCTCCCCCCCAACACCCCCGCCTCTCAGGTGGAGATGCTAATTGCCATCAGCAGCGTGACGTCCCCGCTGCTCTTCTCAGCCTCAGGCTTTCTCTCCTGCAGTGTGCTCAATTTCATTGACATCTTCCTGCAAGAGGTGCCTACAGCCAAGGTGAGCTGTCTAGTGCTCTGTGACACAGTAGGTAGAGTCTGTGTAAATAGGATAGTTCAGTAGGACTGCCTCAGGTCAGCCTCCAGCTCAAAGTCAAATAAAAAACTCACAACCATCTAGAAATTGAAATGTAAAATCATATAGACCTTTTCATGTGGTGGTTATAACACAGATACGTTGATAAAGAGACATTCACCATGCTCAAGAATGACTCTGTGGTTGTAAGTCAGATGGTGTGTGTGTGTCCCTAGCAATCCTATGAGATCCTGCTGCTCACTCTGATGGGGTTGCTGCTGGTGCAGGGAGTTCTGACTCTGGCCACCGTGGTGCACTGTGCCTCCTACAAGAGCCAGCTCCGCATGGGGGCTCCAGAGTGGGATGACAGCCTGCAGCTGCCAGCCCTCCACTCAGAGGTACACACACATGTGGTACATACAGTTCACACAGTCATGCCGATTCACAGAGACATGCAGATTCACAGAGACATGCAGATTCACATAGACATGAAGAATCCCATAAACATGAAGAATCCTATAGACATGAACTAGGACCAACACTCTCCTATTATGCTGCACACACTGCGTACAGTCTCTCTCTCTCTCTCTCTCTCTCTCTCTCTCTCTCTCTCTCTCTCTCTCTCTCAATCACTCTCTTTCTCCCTCTTGCTGTCTCTCTCTCAAACACGCATGCACGCAGGCACACACACACACACACACACACATATCTTTAGCAGATGAGATGTTGTGCTCTATGACTCACTGATGATGAAGATTAACTGATGAAGAGTCACTGACGAAAAGTCACTGATACTTTGACATACTGAGGTGAGAGATGCACCAGCTCTCTGGAAATGTCACTGATGTATGAGGAGGAGGGATGCTTATGTCTAAGCTGGTCGTTCATGGAGAAACAGTATGCTGTGCATTGACAGCGCGCAGACTGCAGTGATGAAGTACTGTATAACTGTCTCTGCTCTGGCTCCCTTTTTTATTTTCCAACTTCTCTCCTCTGCTTTCCTATCTATCCCCTCTCCCCTCTCCCCTCTCCCCTCTCCCCTCTTCCCTCCCGCCATCTCGCTCTCTCAGCAACAAGCATCCAACGGAACACTGCGGGACTTTGACAAAGACAAGGCCTGGAAGGCGGTTGTGGTCCAAATGGCACAGTGAACAGAGAAGACAGACACGGGAAGAGAGAATGAACACCGCTAGTCAGTTTCACTGTCAGAGAAAATAAAAAGAAAAGGAGGAAAAGAAAGACTGCAAGATGAAAAAGGTAGTGAAAGTGGGAGCAAGGACTGGAGGATGGCAAAAGAGTGAGGGAATGGAGAAGAGGGATACAGGAGGAAGTGTGTGATGTCATCATTATTCCCATGTCTCTGAGGTCTATATTTTAAAACTTGCTTTAACAATCATCTTACTGTGTACAATCTGTAGACCATTGGGTACTCTCATGCCTCTTTGTATTGTATTTGCAGCTCAGTATTCTTTGTCTATATGTAGTTATCTTTATATATAGGGCTTTAGGTCTAACTGATATTGACATGGAGATTTGTATATATAAAGATAGTCAGATCTTTTTTTTAGATACAGTTGTTGATTATATACCATCATGTCACTTCACCATTTAATGAACGATCATATCTATCTATCCCCTTTTCTGGCTGGCACGTGCTGAAGCTCCAAAAGACTGTGTTAATGACTTGTCTTTGTGGTCAGAATGTACGAATGCCACAAAATACTTAACTCAGCTTTTTAAGTTGGGATACAATGTTCAACAAACAGCGGTGTCGTATGTAACTGTAGTCCCGTGTAGCTAAGATGGTAGGGCATGGCAATTGCAACGCCAGGGTTGTGGGTTTGATTCCCACGGGGGACCAGTATGAAAAAAACTATCAACATGAATGCACTAACTGTAAGTCGCTCTGGATAAGAGCGTCTGCTAAATGACTAAAATGTAAACTGTGAGGAAATTAATTTGGTTGTTGGTCAATTAACACTTGAGTTCCTTCCTTCTATAATGTCTGGAAATGCCATTAATTATTGTACCATTTATTTTAATTTATACTGAACAAAAATATAAAAACGCAACATGCAACAATTTCAATGATTTTACTGAGTTACAGTTTAGGCCCTAATCTATGGATTTCACATGACTGGGCAGGGGCACAGCCATGAGTGGGCCTGGGTTACACGTGGTTACACATGGTTTGCGGTTGTGAGGCCGGTTGGACGTACTGCCAAATTGTCAAAAATGACTTTGGAGGCAGCTTATGGTAGAGAAATTAACATTGAATTATCTGGCAACACTTCTGGTGGACATTCCTGCAGTCAACATGTCAATTGCGCTCTCTCTCAAAACTTGATACAACTGTGGCACTGTGTTGTGTGACAAAACTGCACATTTTAGAGTGAACTTTTATTTGTCTCCAGCACAAGGTGCACCTGTGTAGAGATCATACTGTTTAATCAGTTTCATGATATGCCACACTTGTCATGTGGATGGATTATCTTGGCAAAGGAGAAATACTCACTAACAAGGATGTAAATAAATGTGTGCACAACATTTTATAGAAATAAGCTTTTTGTGCATACGGAACATTTCTGGGATATTTTATTTCATCACATTAAATGTTACATGTTGCATTTATATTTTTGTTCAGTATCAAATGTGCATGCAGATCTCACCAGTGGATCAAAACATACAGTAGATGGCTTGCTATCGATTTGACCTGTACCGGAGTCTTGCCAGAAACTGCCTACATATAACAACCACAAGCACACCCCTGAGCAAAAACACAGCTGCTGGTGGGTGGCATGATTGGGGTTGAGGCGAGTTATGACAGAGTGTTCCCTGTCTAGCTGATGGCTGTTCTCCCACCGGGCATGCTTAAGCAATGTCTCCATACAAACCTTCCTAAATTAGTCTGGGGAGTTATAATGCCTACATAACAAGGAAAGATTGATTTCCTACCCTACCCTACCCTAACCTTGAACATAACCCTTACCTAACCTTAACCCCAATCTTAACTGTTTGGCTAAAATACATGGATAATAGTTGGAGCTGTATTAGATTTCAGTGCAGCCTTTGATATTATTGAAAGAAACTAACTTCTTATGGCTTTACATCACCTGCCATCACCTGGTTGGAGAGTTACTTATACAAAATAACCCAGAGAGTGTTCTTCAATGGAATAACACTAACATTAGATATGTACACTACTCTACCAAGCAAAAAGGCAGTAACTGCTCATTTGACTGCGGTATCCCTCAGGGCAGTTTCCTTGGGCCGTTACTCTTCTCTATTTTTACAAATAATTTGCCACTTGTCTTACAAGAAGCAAAAATTACTATGTATGCTGATGATTGCACACTCTACACATCAGCACCTACAGCCAGTGAGCTCACTGAGGCTCTTAGCAAGGAATTACAGTCAGGGTCACAATGACTAAAACCTATTTGGTTCAAAGCATTATCTTACACCTAAACCTCAACTGGAGTTGTGTATAAAGGGTGTGACTACTGAACACGTTGAAGAAGCTTAACTCCTAGGAGTAACATTGGATGGTCAGTTATCATTTTCAGGTCATATTGACAAAGTTGTTGTGAAAATGGGGAAATGTATGTCTGTTATAAAAAGATGTTCTGCGTTTTTGACACAAAGATCAACTGTACTAGGCTCTGGTCTTGTCCCATCATGATTACTGTCCGGTTATATGGTCAAGTTCAGCATAGAAAAACCTATCAAAGCTGCAACTGGCTCTAAACAGAGCAACACACCTTGCCTTTAACTGCACATACAGAACTAACATCAACAACATGCATACCAGTCTTTCCTGGTTGAGGGTTGAGGAGGAATGTCTAACCACTTGTATAATCTATTTGCATACACTTCAAACAGACATACAACCCCCACCAGACACGCCACTATGGATTTCTTCACCATACCCAAACCAAAAAATATATAATGCATCGCTCAGTTATGTATAGAGCCATGTTATCATGGAAAGCTCTGCCACCAGAGGTTACTTGAGCAAAAAGCAAGTTTAGCTATAAAAAACAGATAAAAAATTATATTTGTAACCTACGTTTTAGGTGGACCCCAGGAAGAGTGAGGTAGCTAATGGGTATCCTAATAAACTAAACTTAACCACTTTAAATTCAATAGGGTGACGTCAGAGTCGGGACGTCCCAATGATCCCGTTTAGACCTCACCCAAGGTGTCGCTCTTGTTTCCCTATCTAAAGATCACAACCCGATGTCTGGGTTTTCATAACACAGTCAATCATACATCTAAATCAGGATTTGTCGTTTCAATTTAGGCAAGGAGCATCGAATCAATAATTACTTGAATCCTAATGCTTTATTGCATCTTTGGTTCTGAAGAGAGGAGAGAGACAAAACCGGGAGGGGAGGGTGAGGAGGGGAAAAGGCGGAACAAACCGGTGTGCCCTGACAGACGCTGTAGCGGCTCGCCCGCACTGCAGATTAACTCTTAGCACGCCGAGGATGCACAGGACCGGTGAGTACATTATTTCCTCTCTTAGTGTAAATGGCCGAATTTGAATCCACAGTGGATTCTCGAGCTGATGCATTTTCCTTATGGATGGACCCTGAATTCCCTGTGCCTGTCACCAATATGGACAGATGGACAGCAGCTAATACATTGTAGCCTATTGAATCTCAGAGATGAAAGTCTAGTACGAGTCCTTACTACACCCCTCTCAGACTCACACACTCAGATCTTCATCATCCATCTACATTTCAGTAGCTGTCCACAGCTCAAAGTGCTGAAACGGCGTGCACATTAGTTGACTTGTAGCAGAGTGTTTTGTGCACTGCTCGTTTGATGTAAAGTAGCCAATAGCCTGGGGAGTACTAGTCAAACCAACAGTGCGGCATGTTTCAGAATGGCTCTTGGGAAATGTCACTAGACTAGCAGAGGTAACCCTATAATATCATATGATAGCTTGTAGGTAGCATATAAGCATAACCACAATGGCTTCATTGTTATGTTATTGGAACCTTTTGTTTAGCAAGGGAGATGCATTCGGTGTAGTACGGGTAGCCTAATCGCTATTGTTTGCAGGGATAACAGTCATTTTAAGTTTGTTCAACCTGTTATTTGTGCACTTGAAGAAGGCTAGTCTATAACATATTGAACTAGAGTTATACCGGCAACTGTGCATTGTTGATGTAAGATACGCCATTCATCACGCTCACTTTACAACAAGAGTAACTTGTTCTGAGGTTTTTGGAAGGAGGCCAATCTATAAATTGAGGGTCACACTCGGAAATTATGTTCACTAATGCTCAAAATGAGGAGGACAGGTGAGAGTACTTGAAATATCACACAGTTCCACTCACTTTCCCTTATACATACAGTGAATTGTGTTAACCTCTTCAGCAAAATGAGTCTACACCAACAGTGTCTGTCTATAAAACAGGGATAGCCATAACCAAACATGTGGTTTACAGTAGCTAGTGAATGTGGACATCCCTTTTAAACAATGTTCAACCATGGGGCCTAAACTGTTGTAGGACTGGTGCCAAGGGCTCGCCACTGCCAGAAGCTGAGTGTCTGAAATGTGATATTGTCCCCTACAAGACTACATTGATTTACAATTGTCAACTGTTGGTTGTAAACCAGATATTTGGACTTGAGGGACAAACATTTACCAGCATCCTAAAGAAAATATTGTTTTATGTTAAGGATAATTTTGTGCCCAAGTTGAATCAGCCCTTTCACCTCTGTCTCAGGGCTTTCTCCTTCCGTGATCCAAGGGTCCCACAAAGATGGACCTTTGCTCTGCATCTTCGCTCCGGGGTGAAGTTTCCTCTAGTAGGTACAGATCTAAGATCAACTTCCGATCCCCCAATCCTAACCTTAACTATTAGTGGGGAAAATGCTAAACTGACCCCAGATCTGCGTCTAGGGGCAACTTCACCCTACACCTGTATCTTCAAACTTAGTAAAAGGGTGTTAATCTGTTCATCCTCACAGGTCAGTACAGTCGCTACCCATGACTAATGTTTCATTACTAGCGGCTTGACAACTTGACCATTTATCTAATAATTATTTATTTCACATACTTTTACAGTAGATGGACTTCATTCTACTCTACATATTGCAGTATTTTATGCTCAGATACATTCCATTTGTTATCATGAATTGTATCATGCATACGCTGAAAAATGTAATGCTTGAGTGCATTCAACAGTAAAAAAGCTGAAACTGTATTATTGGAGGACATAATAGAGTATCATTCTATGAAAACCATATTGTCATAATATTATTGATTGGTCTCAGCTAGGGAAAGGGAGGGGAGGGGAGGGGAGGGGAGGGAAAGGGAGGGAAAGGGAGGGGAGGGTCCGGGAAGCCATTTTATGGTGTAAGTCATGATTCAAACAATCCAGTTAGTAGACAGGTTTCCCGTCCCTCTGTCCTTGCACAATGTAATCATTACAGTCTCTCTTCCCCTCTATCTGCAGACTGAATGGGCCTGCTTCTGTGTGGCTGAGGGAATATAGTTATTTATGCCTGATTGAGAGAGAATGATGAAGGAGAAAGAGATGGAAAGAGAGGGAGAGAGAGTAAGATAGAGAGAAAGAGAGGGGAGGGGTGTTTGCGGTGGGGTGAGCCAGGATGATGTGATCACAATTCTCTCAAAGGACATTCACGTAACCTTCCAGTAGTGTGCATGCAGCAGCAGCAACCCCCTCCTCACATGCATGCACATCTGCACACACACGCATGCACATATGCACACACACGCATGCACATCTGCACACGCACGCATGCACACACACACGCACACACACACAAACAAAGCATTAAGAAGCATCCCTGACAGGTGTCCTGGAGACTGACATTTGACATCCCCAGGTTGGACATAGTGTTCAATAAAGTCTCACAGCTCTAGGAGGAATTATTTCAAATTAAATGTTATTGGTCGTGTACACAGAATTGCAGATGTTATTGGTGGTGTACACAGAATTGCAGATGTTATTGGTCGTGTACACAGAATTGCAGATGTTATTGGTCGTGTACACAGAATTACAGATGTTATTGCAGGTGAGGCGAAGTGCTTGTGTTTCTAGCTCCAACAGTGCAGTAATACCTAGCAATTAAAAAACACAAACAAATAATAAATAAATAACAATGCACACATAAGCCAGAAAAAATAAGTTATGTAGTATGAGCCAATAGAACACAACATATATTTACATATAAAGTGGGTAAAAAAGTATGTAAACATTATTAAACTTTACTCTACGTACATAGGGCAGCAGTCATTAAGGTGCAGGGTAGAGTACCTGGTGGTAGCCAGCTAGAATAGTGACTAAGGTTCAGGGCAGGGTACTGGGCGGAGATAAAAGCTGTTTCTCAGTCTCTCCGTCACAGCTTTGATGCACCTGCACTGTCTCTGCCTTCTGCATGGTAGCGGGGTGAACAGGTCGTGGCTCGGGTGGCTGAGGTCCTTGATGATCTTCTTGGCCTTCCTGTGACACTGGGTGCTGTAGATGTCCTGCTTCTTCACGGCAAGCAGTACCGGTGCATCAAGTCTGACAACAACAGGCTCCTGAACAGCTTCTATCCCCAAGCCATAAGACTGCTAAATAGCCAACAAAATGTCTACACAGACTATCTAAGTTGACCCTTGTACACACACAGACACACACAGACACACACACACAAAAACACACTCACTTAATTTGCTCACACACACATAACATGCACACACATTTATACTGACTCTACACACACGCACACACACTCACATACAATCATCATATATGCTGCTGCTACTCTGTTTATCTTATATCCTGATGCCTAGTCACCTTACCCCTATACATATCTACCTATATCACTCCAGTATCCCTGCATATTGTAAATATGGTCTTGGAACAGACCCTGTATATAGCTTACTTATTTCCTGTGTGTTTCTGTTCTACCTTCTGTTATTAATAGTACTACATTGATATTGACTACTGCATTGTTGGGTTTAGAGTTTGCAAGAAAGGCATTTCACTGTACTTGCGCACGTGACATTAAAACTTGAAACTTGAGCCCCCACTACTACTGCGTGGGTTTTTAAGGCACGTAGCCACACAAGGTGACAAATAGTAGTACTATTATTTATATCACATATATAATATGTATGAACACTGGATTAGACAGCCTTTGAGTTAATTGGCAAATGGTGTATCCGTGTGCTTCTCTGATTACAGAGATGATCCTAACCAGAACTTACTTCATCTCTTTTTAATGTTCACTAAGCTTGTGTTTTTGTGTTTTATAAAAAAAATCATTTTGTATATTTAAATTAAACTAACTGCCAATCTGTCTTTCGCAGGAGGAAGGACAGGAGGTGTCCCTGTTGATCTGGGCATACAGTACAAACTTACAAACTCATCCGCCAAGAACCACACTCTTTGAGAACCGAGAGAAAGATCATATATCCGCTCTTCAACCTGACACACTGTGTGTGGACCAAGGCCAGGTAAAGATGAGAGAGGATAAAAGCACAGAATGTACACAGCACAACTGGAACACACTGTAAACCACTGACTGTCCTTTCTAAATGTGGGAAGAGACAGTCAGAGAGCATCGTTTGTCCCACACACTGTCAGTGAACATACCCAAGACGGTCCAGTGTGAGTAAAGGTAGCTAGGAGGAGGGGTCAGAAGGCGGGAGGTCCCACTCACAGTCAGTGAAGATCCCAAGACACCCAAGAGACTGTCCATCAAGACTCAGCCATAACTGACTTTACATAGCCACATAACCAGGTCTGGCCCGGAGACAGCCAATCCTGTGTGTGTGGAAGTAGCCCAGTGTGTGTGAGTGGGTGGAGGTAGCTAGGAGAAGGAGGAGCCTGTTGTCTTCTCAGGCCGGATGCAGAACATCCTCGAGCAGAACTTAGACATGGCCACGGCTCTGCTGGCGGGGGAGAAGCTGAAGGAGCTGATTCTGCCTGGCTCTTCCCAGGATGAGAAGGGAGGCATGCTGGCCGGCCTCATGGTCCAGCTCAAGCTAGAGCTACCATTTGACCGCGTTGTCACCATTGGCACCGTCATCATACCCATCCTGCTCGTCACCCTCGTCTTCACAAGGAACTTCGCAGGTCAGTGGGTTGGCCAGACAACAGATCTGGGTTCAAATACTATTTGAAATTATTTGAAATACTATTCTTGATTGAGCTTGTCTGGGGCAGTTGAACCAGTAGAATAGTTGCAAAAGTGAAAATCACATCCATTTGGCACAGCAGGCAAATGCTAATTGTCTTTAAAATATTTAAAATAGTATTTGAGCTCAGGTCTGGCAGAGGGCCAGTAGAGGGGGCTGTGACAGTGCCATGTTGCTGCTGTAAACGCCAAACACGCACAGCAGGCTGGGAAGGGAACTTTCTGTCCTAATTTGTTGTTGTTGACTCATCACATCAGCCTCTCACTGTCAGGTCCTGACTGTGGGTATGCAGCCAGGCATCTCTATGTTTGTCTGGTGTGTCTGGTGGCTAAGGTCAGGGCTTGATAGAGGAGTGGGTTCTGGAAAACTCTATGTTTGTGTTTTGTTGGTCCTCAATTAGAGGCAGCTGGCCTGCGTTGTCTCTAACTGGGGATCCTATTTAAGGTTCTTGCCTTCCCACCTGTGTGTGGGTTATTGTTTGTGCACAGTGCACATCAGTTCATGGTTGCATCCTCTCCTTATTTGTTGTTTTAGAACCAATAAAGGAATGTCTACCTTATACTATGGCTCTGCTCCTCGGGTTCTGCCTTGGCACCATTACAGAATAACCCACCACCACAGAACTAAGCACCATTACACTCACTTAACACTGATACTGTAGTAGCTTTATGTTATTCATACTATGCCATTGGTATATTGAAAAAACAACAGCAAAGGTTGCTATCACAGACAAAGCACCAACGACATTGGCGTTCAGAATGTCTAACATAGTAGGATGTTATGGTGCTCTATGTTATTTTTATCAGAATGATTGAACGCCGTTGAGAGATCTGGGGAGTTGAGGGTTAAGTATGCAGTGTATTTGGTGTTTGATGTGAGAAAGATCAGCGCAGACATTAGGCTGGGCCACTCATGTGAAAGGAGAGGGAGAGGAGAGGAAGGTGGGGGGGTAGCTCAATGCTGAGTCAGGTTGCCTGCATAGCAGCACCAACCAGCTGTGACTGAGCATTTCACATAGCACTGGGCGGGCAGGACCATCCGGGATAGGATGGGCATAGGACGGTGGAAGACCATTTCTGCATTTTCTGCACTGCTCCTCCCCAAAACGTCAAAACATGGGTCACCCATGGGACTCATTAGATAGGCTCCACAAACCACTTAAGTGCCATGACAGCAACCTATGACAGCAGTGCAATGTGCACTATATTACATGTAAGTACAATGCAATACTTATTGTATTGATGTCCTTGTTTAGTGCCCTCAAATTGTACACATTCTGGTGGATTTAACTCTCCTGAAATATGTAGGAAGAACAGTAAAGAACAATAAAATCAACTTTCTCTGAAAAACAGCCTTTTTCCCAGACACAGTACCCGTCCCCAAGCCACCTGACTCAGCGCTCTGCACTCAGTGTGCAATGTTCTCATCCTCGGTCCAACACTCATTAAATGAAAGTCACAAGTGCACTTCAGGGACAGATCTGCCCCTGAACCACCCAGACCTTGGCAGTCGGCAGTCCAATGGCCTTGCTGCTACCGTGCTCAGCACAACAGGGAAAGAGTGGATGGAATACAAGTGTGGCTTGAAGTGCTGCCTTCTCCTCAGTCTCCTCTGTATTCGGTTTTATACCATGAATCGACACTATCAATATCAGATGGACGAGAAAGTCCTTGTCTTCCAGAGATTAATGAAACCTGAGAGCTCTTCAGACATATGGATGAAATGGATCAATGGTGTTTTCCCCCACATAGGAAACAGCTATAGAATGAACATTTCATTCACTTACTGTAAAGAGATAACAAACGTCCATAACTGTCAGTCATGTTGTAATGACTAATTCTCTCCATATTTTCCCTCTCAGAGGAGTCGATCTACTGCTACACACCTCACAACTTCACCCGTGACCAGGCCCTGTACGCGCGAGGCTACTGTTGGACAGAGCTGCATGACGCCGTGCCCGGGGTGGAGCCTGAACTTCGACCTTCGCTGTTCGAGCACAAGTTCCTGCCCTACGCCCTGCTGGCCTTCGCTGGCATCATGTACATCCCTGCTCTGGGCTGGGAGTTCATGGCCTCCACAAGACTTACCTCCGAGCTCAACTTTCTGCTTCACGAGATCGACAACTGCTACCACCGGGCGGCCGAGGGCCGGGCCCCTAAAATCGAGAAGCAGATCCAGTCCAAAGGACCAGGTATCACTGAGAAAGAGAGACGAGAGATCATTGAGAACGCTGAGAAGGAGAAGAGCCCCGAGCAGAACCTGTTTGAGAAGTACCTGGAGAGACGAGGCCAGAGCAACTTTCTGGCGAAGCTGTACCTGGGGCGCCACCTGGCCATCATCTGCCTCAGCTCCATCCCCATCTCCTACTTGAGCGCCTACTGGCACCGTCAGCGCCAGAACGAGTTCAGCTGTGCCCTGGGGGAGCCTCCAGACTCCAGCAGCATCCCAGAGCTGAGGCTCAGCGTCAACTGCAAACTGCCGGCCGTGCAGCTGCAGCGCATCATGGCCGCCGTGGACATCTCCCTGCTGAGCACCATGAACCTCGTCATCCTGGTCAACCTGCTGCACCTGTTTGTGGTGCGCAAGTCCAACTTTGTGTTCGACAAACTGCACAAGGTGGGCATCAAGACTCGGAGGCGCTGGCAGAAGTCCCAGTTCTGCGACATCAACATTCTGGCCATGTTCTGTAATGAGAACCGTGACCACATCAAGTCACTCAACCGCCTAGACTTCATCACCAATGAGAGCGACCTCATGTATGACAACGTGGTGAGGCAGCTGCTGGCCGCGCTGGCCCAGTCTAACCAAGATGTCACACCCACTGTGAGGGACTCAGGCATCCAGACCGTAGACCCCAATATGGACCCCTCTCTCCTGGGGGTAGGGGAGCTGGGAGGTGAGCCGCTGGTCATCAAACGACCACGCAAGAAGATGAAGTGGATCCCCAGCTCCAACCCTCTCCCCCAGCCCTTTAAGGTAGGATCCCATACACTAGGCCTAAATGTTGCCTGTCAAAGGTCTGCATATTTTGGCCACTTATAATGGGCTAGAAACACTATATGTTTGTCTAAAGGTAAATTACACTTAGTCAGTCTATTCATGTTATGACTAATTACCACCACATGAAAAAATGAGATTTTAGATTTTTTAGATTTTTAACTTGATTCATCTTGTAACTTGCCCGGTCTCAAGACACCTGTGGATTTCCTTCAGGTTAATACCTGAAGATAATAATGTAAATTAATACAAGCAGTAAAATAGTCTTCACCCTCTGTGCTGAAAAACCAAAAGACCACTTAGTGGGTTGTACTCAGTGGACGAGAGCAATATCAGCAATATTCATATCAGCGTTTATTGAGAAGACTTGTCATGGGCATTTTCCAATTGAAAGGCCCATAGAGAAATTAGGCTCTCAGCAAGAGAGGGCACAGAGTTTATTCAATTATAATTATTCTCTAAAGGCAGAGAACCTAATCGGTTTCAATCATAACTAACAATGTTATATCCGTTCAAGGGATCGTTTTTAGGTTTGAGCTTTTTTGCATATTAATTAGGGTGATGTCGTTTCATCCAAATAATTTTTAAGTTTGTTAAAACCTGAGGTAACCCCTTACTAAGTCGGAAAAACCTTTAGGTAAAGAAAACTTCAAAAAAGTGAACCATCCCTTTAATAATCAAATTCTACTTGGTATAATTGTACTAACTGTCCATGTCCATTGTGAAGGAACCTCTGACAATTACGCGTTTGGAGAACAGCATTAAGCCTGAGAAGCCCAAACCGGTGAGGAGGAAAACAGTGGCAGATAACTACGTCGCTCCTTTAAGCAAGAGCACACAGTACTCTGCTAAAGGTACTGTACTGAGAGCAGTGACATTACTGTAGAAAATTAGGGTAATGCAAGGTAACATTTATGGTTACTCAGAATTTTGCTGTAATCTCTATTTTGGATATTTGACTAAAACTGCTTTTACCTCTGGTTTTGCATAGAAAGGTGCTTCTGGAATGTTACATAAAGTTGTGCAACTGTACTATTCGCTCCTGCTGTTGTGTTCTTTCTCCGCTGACCATATCTGTTGAATGCCGACTGCAGATATGAGCACGATGGAGAAAAAGCATAGTCGCAACTTTTCCCTGGATGTCCACCCGTATATGCTGACCATCCGTAAGCCCACCAAAGTAGAGACAGTCAGCACAGAGCCTCTGCCCCCAGACCACACCCTGGGCGCAGTGTTCATCGAGGGCACACACACCATCGTCCATGTCTCCGCTTCTATCACAGGTAAGATTGCCATGCCTAATCTCAGGAGGGATCTGTCACCAAGGCAACCAAACCATATTCTATATATACTCCTGTGTCCCATGATTCTTGTTGACATTTTAGATCAAGGAGAAAAATGTAAAAAATAGCCCACTCTAACAGAATGCTTAACTTAATGTAATGGTGAGGTTTATTTGCAATATATAGGACCCAGTGTTTTTCTTGACCACTTCGTCCTTACACGCTATTTAGCCTCCCAAGTTTTCTGAGCAAACAATAACAGAAATAATAATAATTGTGTGCGGAATTTTCATTGTTGGACATAAGAGACTATAAAAACACCAGGACATTTTTATTTAAGAAATCTGTTCCCAAGAATTCCCACGCATAATAGAGAATAGAGAGACACGTGATCGTTTACAAATATAAGCTATGTTTGAATTGATTATGTTTTAATCAAACAGTATTTCTGTTTGGGCTTCTTTCGGTCAATGGGCCCACGGCTGAATCTAGTTCATGATCGCTGGGCTACACTCTTAGATAAAAGGGTTCCAAAAGGGTTATTTGGCTGTCCCCCATAGGATAACCTTTTTAGGTTCCAGATTAAACCCTTTTTAAAAAACCTGGAACCAAAAGGGTTCTTCAATGGGTTCTCCTATGGGGGCAGCTGAAGAACCCTTTTAAGTTGTTTATTGATTTATTTTTTACACTGCTGCTACTCAGTTTATTATCTATGCATAGTCACTCTACCCCTACCTACATGTACAAATGACCTCGACTAACCTGTACCCCCGCACATTTACTCAGTACCAGTACCCCCTGTATATTGCCTCTTTATTGTTATGTCATTTTGTGTTTTATTACATTTTTTACTTTAATTTATTTAGTAAATATTTTCTTAAACTTTATTTGTTGAACTGCATTGTTGGTTAAAGGTTTGTAAGTACGCATTTCACGGTGAGGTCTACACCTGTTGTATTCGACGCATGTGACAAGTAAAATGTTATTCGCACCTTTTTTCTAAGAGTGTACAAATAGGCCATAACAATTTTATAATGTTCAATTTTATAATGTTTTAATGTTTTATTTAACTAGGCAAGTTCTTATTTACAATGATGGCCTACCTACAAGGTCAGCCCTTGGAGCAAATTAGGTATCAGTGTACAGGTGAGACCCAGGCGCAGACAACGGTCGGAATAACAACTGTTTATTATCCCAACAGGGGGCAGAAGACAGGTCAGGGGCAAGCAGAGTTCGGTAATCCAGAGTAGTGGGGCAAAGGTACAAGACGGCAGGCAGGTTCAGGTTCAGGGTCAGAGTCAGGGTCAGGGTCAAGGCAGACAAGGAAAGGTTGAAACCAAGAAGACATGCACTTTAGAAATAGAGAGGTAAAGGGAGAAACCACTGGTAGGCTTGAACAAACAAAATTAACTGGCAACAGCCAACACAGGGATAAATACACTGGGGATAGTGAGGAAGATGGGAAACACCTGGAGGGGGTGGAGCCAAGCACACAGACAGGTGAAACAAATCAGGGTGTGACATTAGGATTAAGTGCCTTGCTTAAGGACACATCAAGAGGTTTTTCACCTTGTCGGCTCGGGTATTTTAACCAGCAACCTTTCAGTTACTGGCCCAACAGTCTAACCACTAGGCTACCTGCCATCCTAGGGTCTAATGTTTTTCCGGGTTAGGTCATGTTGTCTGGAAAAACTCTGGGCCTGTGTACCGTTCTGTTTTCTCTCTCTCTCTCTTTTTAGAAAAGAAAGATTGCACTCCAGAGTCCACCAACACAGTCTTCTCTACAATGACCGTCCCCACCAGCACCTATATGAACGGTGCCACTCCCAGCCCCAACCCACCCTTTCTTGCTGACCGCCACCTTACAGAGCCCTTGATCGAGCAAGAGGAGCCTGAAGATGCCCAGCCTGCAGTCTTCACTCGGATCCCTTCCCACCAGCTGCTCAGTATGCACCAGCTACTCAGTATGGAGGAAGAGGAGGATAGAGGCCAGGGGGCCAGACTGGCTGAGAGACCCGGGGGGGAACTGATCTCTGCTGGGGAGTGCTGAGGAGGAGACACACACGTCCCGCCTCGAAATATGTCCCCCAACACAGCAACATGTATGTCACTCACCACTACCATGCCTCCACATGCCAAGCACTGTCTGCCTATAGCCAAAAGTCACCTTGTCCCCCTGACTACACAGTTATGCTGTGCTCATACCTCACAACTCCTCTGGTGAAGGCACTGAGTGAGAGTGCTCATGGTGCTTAACTACAATTTTTAGCTGGAGTGATTTAACAAGATGGAGCATAAGAGAGGATAGTGGTTCAATGTGTTCAGATCTACCCATATTCATCTGACTGCTGTTACTCTCTCCACACATCATTTGTCCAGGGGGGAGCACTACCTTTGTAGATCCTGCACAGTTGAATGGAGCATTTGTTGCTTGTGTTCTTGACTTGGAGAGGAAGCAGCTCTTAATGAAAAAACTAAAAAAGAGAATAAGGAAGATATTTGGTTTGAAGATTTTTAAACACATTTTAGAAAAGCACACCACCTACAGTGCATTCGGGAAGTTTTCAGGTCAAGGGGTCTGAATACTTTCAGGATGCACTGTATACTGAACAAAAATATAAACGCAACATGCAACAATTTCAACGATTTTACTGAGTTACAGTTCATAAGGAAATCAGTCAATTTAAATACATTAATTAGCCCTAATCTGTGGATTTCACATGGCCAATGGGGAGCCAGGCCCAGCCAATCAGAATGAGCTTTTCCCCACAAAAGGGCTTTATTATAGACAGAAATACTCCTCAGTTTCATCAGCTGTCTAGGTGGCAGGTTTCAGACGATCCCACAGGTGAAGAAGCCAGGTGTGGAGGTCCCGGGCTGGCATGTTGTGAGGCCGGTTGGACGTACTGCTAAATTCTCTAAAACAAGGTTGGAGGCGGCTTATGGTAGAGAAATTAACATTCAATTCTCTGGCAACAGCTCTGGTGGACATTCCTGCAGTCAGCATGCCAATTGCACACTCCCTCAAAACTTGAGACATCTGTGGCATTGTGCTGTGTTACAAAACTGCATATTTTATTGTCCCCAGCACAAGGCGAACCTGTGTAATGGTCATGCTGTTTAATCAGCTTCTTGATATGCCACACCTGTCAGGTGGATGGATTATCTTGGCAAAGGACAAATGATCACTAACAAGGATGTAAACAAATGTGAGAGAAAAAAGCTTTTTTGTGCGTATGGAAAAAATCTGGGATCTTTTATTTCAGCTCATGAAACATGGGACCAACACTTTACAAGTTGCGTTTATATTTTTGTTCAGTATAGAATTCCATAAAGACTGCTTCACCAACAGCTCCATTATGAGAACATGTTTATATAACATTCATATTATTGCTTATTGTCCCTCTATCCAAGTATACTGAAAGCCAATGCAATACACTTTTTAAAAATCTGCACTGCAATATATGCAAAAGATCACAATGTTATTTGTGGCAATAATGTATACGCTCACAAATTATACCATTTTTTACATACTATAAATCATCTATAGACCGTATGTAGCCCTATCTCGGTTGTTGTGGTGTGCTTCACACATAAATGTCCCATTAGATAATCAGTGTCATTTGACCATACAGAAGACAGAGAGAGGAGGCAAAGTGAGAACGCACCTACCTTATAGAAGATTGGGCTCCTTAAAGGTGCAATATGCAACTTACGTTTTACCAGTTGCACATTTAGCCCAGAAGAAAAACAAAAGCGGTTGCGTTCGTTTAAGTTCCCCTTTAGTTTATAAACAAGTGCACGGGCATTACTTTTGACTGGGAATGAAAGTTACAGATTGCACCTTTAATGGTTCCTCTCACACCACTAGTGCACTTATTAGGGGAGGTTGGCTGATCCATCCACTAGGGAAGTCATAGGATGGATTTTCGTGTGTAAACAAAAATGTCAAATTCAGAAACCCCATCACTTTAATTAATATAGGAAAGCATATGCATTATTGCCAACATTCAAGTTAAAATGTCTTTGCTATGGATCTATGAAATGTATTCCAAACCTGCCACCTCTCAACATCAGTGGAAGCGACTGTTTTTATGACGATGATGACCCAGGCAAGGTAATTGCGCCCTGATGACTCTAATAGTTACTCTGAACTGATGAGCTTTTAAGGTGCAGTGGTCTACACGCCAACACTGCTTTTCAACTGAAACCTGGATTCATTCGGGGAGAGTGCTGGACATTGCAGTCATCCCCAGCTCTGTGGAATTTATGAAGAATAAGTGAAGTGATACGTAGATATAGAAAGCCTTGTTCACAATAAAATGTACAGCATCTGAATGCTTTGCTTTTGACTGTCCTACCTTTTCACCATAGGCCTACGTTGCCACGTGCCACCACATTGAGAGCAGCAACAGCACCCCATGTCCAATGCTGCGTCAGTAACACTTGGTTATTGTGGTGTCTCATTACTCACCAAAGACAATGCCCCCTGAAATTAACGAATGAAAAGTAGAGTACTGTAGTTAGTAGAATTGATATTAGGACATAATAGCACCTTTCACCAGGTATGATGCCATAAAGAAGAGAATATGTGTAGCAACTACCATCAACCATATGTCTGAGCAATTGGTAACCTAAACTGATCAGTGATGGCAGAGAAATCTATAAGCATGTATTCTGAATGAACACACTGAGGATTCCTCTATGCTCTGAATCTGTCATCTTAGGCAAAAAAAACATGTCTCTGTATAAAAGGGCCATATGATGTGCATGTAAACAGGATTAGAAACCTTATAATGTTACTATTTCACTGGTATGTGACAGGAAGAAGGCTTAGAACACCTATAATACAAATGTACTAACACGGTTTGTGAAAAGGCAAAGTTGACTTTCCAATGAGATAGATGTGTTGTTATGTTCACAGTCTAAAATGCACTAAATACATGGTTTGGGAAACTACCTGCCTGGGTAGTCTACCTAATAAGAGATTACAAACATTGCATTAATTTCATGACCAGTGGTCAGCACACTATCCCCTTGGTGTACTCAGCACACTAATGCATTCAAAGGCACTTTAAATATTTAGCACAAGTTTATGAGTGTGAGCATGTTGATAGAGCAGTGCTCCTCCTCACACTTATTCTGGGTTGGGGACCTCAGATTGGGGAAAGAAACCGTTTTTTTCCTGGAGGCTCTGTCTGGGTAGATGCGCTTGGGCACAGATCTATGAACAGTTTATCCACCCCAAATTCTAGTCCCAGTAAAACAGGGGAAAGACACAAAACTGACTTCAAATCAGTGCAACTGGATCCCACTACTTCTTGATGCAAGGTGGGTGGTGTTTCTGGTGATGGAGTCAAAAGTTGTCTGTGACTGTATGATGTAGTCAGAGTAATAAACTTTTTTTGTTAAAATATAAGTTGAACAAGAGTTATTTGTATAAATGTTTATGTTATTAAACTATAATATAGCATTTAGTTTACACAACAAAATGATAAGAACAACAAATCCATATTACCACAACGCACTCAAATCTCAATTGAACTACAAGTACCAGAAGACAACGTTAACAAATGAGTCGAACACATCATTGGTCGAAGTGCAGGTGAGCTTGTAAGTTTTATTTTGTATTTATTGTATTAACGTACACATTGTAAACTGTAGTTATTATATTTATATTACAAATTGATATAACCTTGTTTACCAAGTAGTTAGCAGCACTTAGCCAGTTAACAGATATGCCAGCTGTTTGCTATTTGGCTATATAGCTAGCTAACGGTCAGCTAGCTATTCGGCAGGCAGTAAGCTAGCTAGCTTGAGCCAACTTGCTAACGTTAGCTAACTTAATGAATAGTGTTAGCTATTTAGCTAGTTTGGCTAGCTAGCGAGATAATATGTGTAAACGAAAGGAATATTAGCTAAGTGTGTCAATGTTTGTCTCTAACTAGCCGGTTTGACAACTTTAGCTAGCTAACGTGACTTGGTAGAATGTGGTTACCTAGCTAGCAAAATAGTTAAATATGTTACTAACTAGGTTACTAGCTAGCTATGTCAACACTTGTGTGAAGATGATGTAATCGTGGTGAAGTACGCAGCTATATGCAGCAGGAGAGCGTTTAGCCAAGACCGGGATCTAAAAAGGGGCCACTAAGCTAATGTTAGGCAGTTTGCTCATGATATGTGGCATTATAACGTTACGGTCACAGTAAAACCAGTCTCACACATTGTCTTGTCTACTAGAATTAGCTACCTGTGACAGGTAATGTTAGGTAACCGGTTTTATTTTCCAACTATGTCGCCATACATGTTGATGGTAGCTAGCTAGTAACTAGTGAGACTGGGTTGTTTGTTAATGGTTTGGTACACTACACATATACAGTAGTTAGCTGACAAACGTCAGCAATTGGGGAACTTGAACTTGGTCCTGGGGCTTTAGCTAAGTCACAAAATAAGCAACACACCTGACAACATTGCAGAGAAAAGCAATTATAGTCAACAAACCTACTTGATGAATTTGGCTAAGTGCATTAATACATTTTACCATACTCTTTCCTCCTGTTTTGCTTTCCATTTCAGTAAGGAAAGTGGGACATCGCTTTAGTTTTTGCCCAGCTCTCAAAGGTTGAATCATGGACCAAGACAACAACTCTGAGGTAAGTTTGGGGACTGTGGGTCATGGGTCACTGCATAATGCTTTGACAGCTGTTGTTTTGATCATTTAAAGGCACACTGAGTACAGCGTCACACACATCTGTTATGGCCCATACAGCTGTGATCTTTGAAGAACACATCTCTATGCTGATTATACTACATTAAGCAAAACAAACAAAAATTCTTAGAATTTTGTCCTGCTCCTGTACGTAGCCTAATGTTAATCGCCTAAGAATGTGTCACAATAAATCTGTCTTGAGCACATTGACAAAATGTTTTTGAAGACATGTAAAGTTTTATAATTACTATATCTGACTTAATGACTACATATGCAATTTGTAATTTTTAGGATGAGTTGGTAGATCCCTCTGAAGATGCGTCTGAAGATGAGTCACTGCCTAGTCGTCCCCCAGGACTCTGTGAGTGCCCTTATTTACCTAAAATCTATTTACTCTCCTGTCTGTGAAGTGTTCCCACAGCGGTGTTACGTTTAAAAGCCTGTTTTAACTTGTATTTGACCTTTATTTCGGTAGGCTACAAGATGCACTGTTCACCCTACCCACATCTGACAATCACATTCCTTTGGCATATTGAAGTATGTTGTCTTTCCTGCCATCCAATTCAGTGATGTAGGAAGTAAAGGTTCTTTCCATTCTTGTCTTTCCCTTTCTCTCTTACTTGCTCGATTTCTCTCCCCTTCCACCTCCACCTCTCCCTCTCCTCTTCCACCTCTCCCTGGCTGGTTCCTCTATAGCGGACTCTGAGGCGGTGGAGCTGCTATGGCAGGTGCGTGCCCAGCGGCGCCAGTCCTCCCCAGAACTCCCTGAGACAGTCACCCGGCTGACTGCCCCAGATGGCAGCCTGCTCTACTTGGTAGGCACTGCCCACTTCAGTGACAGCAGCAAGAAGGACGTGGCCACGGTGAGCACAACAAATCTGACATGCAAGCATTAAAGGACGTTTTTCTTGACACAGATTAATTTAGCCAGTTACTAAAAAGTATGCTGAGTGAGGAATCTCCATTCAAATAAATGTTTGAACTAGGCATATAATTTGTGTCTGGGAAACCGGCCTTAAATGATTGTCATAGGTCTATATCTCCTGGAATGGCCTTTATTTAGTTCGTTCAGTTTTATTGGATTCATACATTTTCAGTCTAAATGATGGTCCTTCAGAGAAACCCTGAAGTAATGATTGAATAAAAACTATTTTGAAATCTGCCTATCAGAACTATCTATTGATCTATTTATTTAACCAGGCAAGTCAGTTAAGAACGAATTACTATGACAGCCCCTTTACATATCCTGGTTTCCCAGACTCCTGTTTGTTTTGTTCCCTCAGGCAAAATCCATTCTATTGTCAGTCTTGTTCTTCTGCCTTTGGCTTTCTCTCTCTCTGACCGCCCTTGCTCATCTCTCTCTCTCCCCTTCCTGTCCTCTCCCTCTACCCCCTTTCCCTGTTTTCCTCCCACTCTCTCCTCCCTCTGTCCCCCTTGTTTGCCTTCTTCCCCTCCCTCAGACGATCCGTGCAGTGCAGCCAGACGTGGTGGTGGTGGAGCTGTGCCAGTACAGGGTGTCCATGCTGAAGATGGACGAGAAGACGCTGCTGAAGGAGGCTAAGGACATTAATCTGGACAAGGTCCAGCAGGCCATCAAACAGGTAGGACATTAATCTGGACAAGGTCCAGCAGGCCATCAAACAGGTAGGACATTCATCTGGACAAGATCCAGCAGGCCATCAAACGGGTAGGACATTTAATCTGGACAAGGTCCAGCAGGCCATGAAACAGGTAGGACATTAATCTGGACAAGGTCCAGCAGGCCATCAAACAGGTAGGACATTAATCTGGACAAGGTCCAGCAGGCCATCAAACAGGTACGACTATGGGGTGGGGTGGGAGGGTCTGGGCTAATCCTGTGTCATTTAGATATATTGAACATGTTAACAGTATGTGCCCTATAGAAACATGTTAACAGTATGTGCCCTATAGAAACATGTTAACCGTATGTGCCCTATAGAAACATGTTAACCGTATGTGCCCTATAGAAACATGTTAACCGTATGTGCCCTATAGAAACATGTTAACCGTATGTGCCCTATAGAAACATGTTAACCGTATGTGCCCTATAGAAACATGTTAACCGTATGTGCCCTATAGAAACATGTTAACCGTATGTGCCCTATAGAAACATGTTAACAGTATGTGCCCTATAGAAACATGTTAACAGTATGTGCCCTATAGAAACATGTTAACAGTATGTGCCCTATAGAAACATGTTAACAGTATGTGCCCTATAGAAACATGTTAACAGTATGTACAGTTGAAGTCAGAAGTTTACATACACCTTAGCCAAATACATTTAAACTCAGTTTTTCACCATTCCTGACATTTAATCCTAGTAAAAATTCCCTGTCTTAGGTCAGTTAGCATCACCACTTTATTTTAAGAATGTGAAATGTCAGAATAATAGTAGAGAATGATTGATTTATTTAAGCTTTTATTTCATTCATCACATTCCCAGTGGGTCAGAAGTTTACATACACTCAATTAGTATTTGGTAGCATTGCATTCAAATTGTTTAACTTGGGTCAAATGTTTCGGTTAGCCTTCCACAAGCTTTCCACAAAACGTTGGGTGAATTTTGTCCCATTCCTCCTGACAGAACTGGTGTAACTGAGTCAGGTTTGTAGGCCTCCTTGCTCGCACACACTTTTTCAGTTCTGCCCACAAATGTTCTATAGGAATTAGGTCAGGGCTTTGTGATGGCCACTCCAATACCTTGACTTTGTTGTACTTAAGCCATTTTGCCACAACTTTGAAAGTATGCTTGGGGTCATTGTCCATTTAAAGACCCATTTGCGACCAAGCTTTAACTTCCTGACTGATGTCTTGAGATGTTGCTTCAATATATCCGCTTCAATATATCCACATAATTTTTTCTTCCTCATGATGCCATCTATTTTGTGAAGTGCACCAGTCCCTCCTGCAGCAAAGCACCCCCACAACATGATGCTGCCACCCCCGTGCTTCACGGTTGGGATGGTGTTCTTCGGCTTGCAAGCCTCCCCCTTTTTCCTCTAAACATAACGATGGTCATTATGGCCAAACAGTTACATTTTTGTTTCATCAGACCAGAGGACATTTCTCCAAAAAGTACAATCTTTGTCCCCATGTGCAGTTGCAAACCGTAGTCTGGCTTTTTTTGGCGGTTTTGTAGCAGTGGCTTCTTCCTTGCTGAGCGGCCTTTCAGGATATGTCGATATAGGACTAATTTTACTGTGGATATAGATACTTTTGTACCTGTTTCCTCCAGCATCTTCACAAGGTCCTTTGCTGTTCTAGGATTGATTTGCACTTTTCGCACCAAAGTACGTTCATCTCTAGGAGACAGAACACGTCTCCTTCCTGAGCGGTATGACGGCTGCGTGGTCCCATGGTGTTTATACTTGCGTACTATTGTTTGAACAGATGAACGTGGTACCTTCAGGCGTTTGGAAATTGCTCCCAAGGATGAACCAGACTAGACCAGAGGTCTACACATTTTTCTTCTGAGGTCTTTGCTGTTTTCTTTTGATATTCCCATGATGTCGAGCAAAGAGGCACTGAGTTTTAAGGTAGGCCTTGAAATACATCCACAGGTACACCTCCAATTGACTCAAGTGATGTCAATTAGCCTAAAGCCATGACATAATTTTCTGGAATTTACCAAGCTGTTTAAAGGCACAGTCAACTTAATGTATTTAAACTTCTGACCCACTGGAATTGTGTGAACAATTGTTGGAAGAATTACTTGTGTCATGCACAAAGTAGATTGCCAAAACTATAGTTTGTTAACATAAAATCTGTGGAGTGGTTGAAAAATGAGTTTTAATGACTTCCACCTAAGTGTATGTAAACGTTCAACTTCAACTGTAGATTTTTCAACCAATCGACACAATACCCCATAATGACAAAGCAAAAACAGGTTTAATCCCCACAACATGATGCTGCCACCACCATGCTTCACCATAGAGATGGTGCCAGGTTTCCTCCAGACGTGACGCTTGGCATTCAGTCAAGTTGTAGAAACATCTCAAGGATGATCAATTGAAACAGGATGCACCTGAGCTCAATTTGGAGTCTCAAAGCAAAGGGTCTGAATATTTATCTATTTTTCACTTTGTCATGATGGGGTATTGTGTGTAGATTGACAATGATTTGCACTGTAAATAGTATCGCCATAGTCCAACAGAGAGAGAGAGAGAGAAGTACAACGAATCAACAAAGCAGCAAAGGAAAAGCAAGCTTTGTGCCGGTAACAAAACCCAATACGCAGCTTCCTGAAAAGGTTCTCTACATGGGTGGTGAAGCGCAACTTCTCATCCACCCAAACTCCCAGATATTTGTACATCTTCACTTTCTCTATAGAATGTCCTTCCAAGGTAGTTATTACATGAGTGTTTAGTATTGGAAAATACCATGCATTTTGTTTTAGAGGAATTCAGAACAATCTTCAAATCGCCCAGATTCTGTTGAATGATGTTAAAAGCTGTTTGAGCTTTTAACATCAAACTGCTGCCACTTGAGTAAAGAACTGTGTCATCTACATAAAATGTACATCAGAGGGGGTATACTACAAAGCGGGATCAATGTGTTAGCCAGCTAACTTGCCTAAATAATATTGATAACTTTACATTATTTAGAAAGATAAGCCTGAAATTGGCATGTTCTAATTGACTCAACAACCAGACACGCATCTACATTTAGCTTTCTTAATGATAGATATTTCTGGTTGTTTATTGAAGTTAGCTCGCTCAATATGTCTCCCAATGTTGTTGATGTAGATCAGTGCTGTCCAATCCTGTTCCTGGAGAGCTACCCTCCTGTAGGTTTTTTTACCCCAGTTGTAACCAACCTGATTCAGCTTTTCAAGCAGCTAATTATTTGAATCAGGTGCACTAGATGAGGGTTGGAGTGTGAACCTACAGGATGGTAGCTCTCCAGGAACAGGGTTGGACAGCCCTGATGTAGATAATAAACCACAGGGGACCTAAAATGTATCCTTGAGGCACACCCGAGCACAACTCTCTATGGTTTCCGACTTACAACCATCTGCCTTAACACAGTAACAGTAATCCCAAAACACTTCAATTTCTGCACCAGGAGAGTATGGTCCACAGTTTCAAACGCCTTTGACAAGTTTATGAATACAGATACACAAGCCAGAACTGTAAGTTAACATCATGTCTCTTTCTCCTCCTTTCTGTCCTTCCCCCACTTTATTATGTCCTCTCAGAATGGAGTGATGTCTGGCCTGATGCAGATCCTGCTGCTCAAAGTGTCAGCTCACATCACAGAGCAGCTGGGCATGGCTCCTGGAGGGGAGTTTAGGGAGGCCTTCAAACAGGTGAGACACTCACACACTCCCTAAAATAGTTCATCTTGATAAGGGTCTCAGGTTTGTTTTCGCACAAGGTGTCAGGTCAAGGTCACACACATACTTTCAAATACACACTAATGTTCTTATCTCACACAGCATAACATACTGAACTAAACACCCTCTTACCTGTTACCCACTGTGTACAGTATTAGTAAGGTTGTATGTATAGACCCTCCCTCTCTCTTCTCTCCACCCAGGCGGGCCGGGTGCCCTTTTGCAAGTTCCACCTGGGGGACCGGCCCATCCCGGTGACATTCAAACGGGCCATCGCTGCTCTCAGTCTGTGGCAGAAAGCCAGACTGGCCTGGGGCCTTTGCTTCCTGTCAGACCCCATCAGGTACACTAAACTGACAGTTACTACTCTCTAGTGTCTAGGTTACTTACACAGCTTACTCCACTATACATTTCCTCTCAGTATTTCCTTTGGCTAGTATGTAGTAATATTAGAGCATAAATATTACTAGTGTGGTACTGTATTTAGTAATATCCAATGTAATAGATGTAATTTATATAGGGCTTAATTTATGTAACTGAATACAAATGATAGCAAGCTTTTGGGAATTCATCTGGGAACTTGTTAAACCTAGTGAATAGAATGACGTTGTACTTTTGTAATATCTTTGTTGTTGTGTGTCAGTAAGGAGGACGTGGAGAAGTGCAAACAGAAGGACCTGCTGGAGCAGACAATGCTAGAGATGATAGGCGAGTTCCCCGCCCTCCACCAGACCATTGTGGCCGAGCGAGACATCTACCTCACACACACGCTCCGCCAGGCCGCACGCTGTGTGGAGTCGCCCCCCAATGCCCAGAGTGAGTATCGCAGCATCTCTGCCTGTTTCACTTTTCATCTGAGGAAGTACACAGACATGTTTCTCCATTAGTGTCCGTTCACACTGCTCGTGGGAAAAACACTACCATGTCATTGGTTGTAGTCTGCCCAAGATTGCAATTAAACCAATGAAAAGGCTTACTTTCTGGCACAGTTTTCTGTGAGCAGTTTGAATGGACCCTTATTCTGAAAGATTGACGAGCTGGGTTATTGTGTCTGTGTTTTTCACACCGCCTATGATGGCAATTAAGTTTAACCTCAAACTCCTAATGTATCCATGCATAATAGATGGACTGTTACAGACCAATGTTTTAGGGAACATGGATGCCATGTCAGCTGGATAAATTAGCTCTTTCTTGTGACAGAAGTGCCTGCTGTGGTGGTAGGAGTTGTTGGGATGGGCCACGTCCCTGGCATCGAGAGGAACTGGGAGAAGGAGCTCAACATTCAGGATATCATGAGGTGTGTGTGTGAGAGTGGGTCTTTCTTAGCAGTCTAGACCAAGTTATTAGTAATGTTTATAGAGCAATAGAATCATTGTATTTCTAACTTTTATGAGTTGATATTGACCCTCTTTCTTTTGCCTTTCTGTGTGGCTGTCAGTGTTGCGCCCCCGTCTCGTTTTGGCTGGATGTTACGCACGGTGCTGAAGGCTGGGGTGATAGGAGTACTGGGGTACGCCTGCTACCGTGCAGGAGGGGGCATGGGGAGGGCCCTTCTGTCCCTACCCGCTGTCCAATCACTACTGGAAAACCTTCGACCACCGCCCCCAGCAGCGGCTTGACCCCCTCTTCTATACCTGTGACATGAACGATCCCCTCTAATACGAAAACAATGCATCTCCCCTCTAATACGAAAACAATGCATCTACCACCAATGGCCTTATCGACAGGAGGAGGGGTTAGAGGTCAAGGTTCACATCCTACCCTATGAACTGACATGGATGTAAGGGGTCTGAGGGCTTGAGCTGCCCTCCGTCTTTCCTTCCTTCCCTCTTTATTCCTTCCTTCCTTCCTTCCTTCCTTACCCCCTCTCCCCCATGTCCTTGTGGAACACAGGACAGTACTGCCAAAGAAACCATGACAGTACCCTTATTGTTTTATTTTTGTATATTTAAACAAAATGGAAAATAAGGATTTTTGTAAGGTTTACAAATGTTTTTCCATTTACATTACATCTGCTATCCCCCACATTCCAATTGATGTTACATTGAAATTGGAGATTTTTGGTGCATATTGTCTGAGGTTTTTGAGATATTATTTCCCCAAGTCATTATAGAGCGAGAGAGAGAAATATATATATATATATATATATATATTAATATAAAAATAAACAAACAAACTGGGTGGTTCGAGCCCTGAGTGCTGATTGACTACCAGCTGTGGTATATGAGACCATATACCATTTACTGCTCTAATTACGTTGGTAACCAGTTTATAATAGCAATAAGGCACCTCGGGGGTTTGTGTTATATGGCCGCCACGTTGCATCGTGCCTAAGAACAGCCCTTAGCCGTGGTATATTGGCCATATACCACACATCCTCGGGTCTTATTGCTTAAATATATATATATATATATATATATACATATATATATATATATATATACATACATACAGTGCATTCGGAAAGTATCCAGACCCCTTGACTTTTTCCACATTTTGTTACGTTACAGCCTTATTCTAAAGTGGATTAAATAGTTCCCCCCCCCCCCCCCCTCATCAATTGACACAATACCCCATAATGACAAAGCAAAACAACTTCTTTTTTTTAAATTATTTTTTTAAAATAATGATCACATTGACATAAGTATTCAGACCCTTTACTCTGTACTTTGTTGAAGCAGCGATTTACATCCTCAAGTCTTCTTGGGTATGACACTACAAGCTTGGCACACCTGTATTTGGGGAGTTTCTCCTATTCTTTTCTGGAGATCCTCTCAAGCTCTGTCAGTTTGGATGGGGAGCGTCGCTGCGCAGCTATTTTCAGGCCTCTCCAGAGATGTTCGATCGGGTTCAAGTCCGGGCTCTGGCTGGGCTACTCAAGGACATTGAGACTTGTCCCAAAGCCACTCCTGTGTTGTCTTTGCTGTGTGCTTAGGGTCGTTGTCCTGTTGGAAGGTGAACCTTCGCCCCAGTCTGCGGTCCTGAGTGCTCTGGAGCTAATTTTAATCAAGGATCTCTGTACTTTGCTCTGTTCATCTTTCCCTCGATCCTGACTAGTCTCCCAGTCCCTGCCACTGAAAAACATCCCCACAACATAATGATGCTGCCACCACCACCATGCTTCACCGTAGAGATGGTGCCAGGTTTCCTCCAGACATGACGCTTGGCATTCAGGCCAAAGAGTTCAATATTGGTTTCATCAGACCAGAGAATCTTGTTTTATCATAGTCTGAGATTCTTTAGGTGTCTTTTGGCAAACTCTAAGCGGGCTGTCATGTGCCTTTTACTGAGGAGTGGCTTCTGTCTGGCTACTCTACCATACAGGCCTGTTTGGTGGAGTGCTGCAGATATGGTTGTCCTTCTGGAAGGTTCTCCCATCTCCACAGAGGAACTCTGGAGCTCTGTCAGAGTGACCATTGGGTTCTTGGTCACCTCCCTGACCAAGGCCCTGCTCCCCTGATTGCTCAGTTTGGCCGTGCAGCCAGCTCTAGGAATTGTCTTGGTCGTTCCAAACTTCTTCCATTTATTTAGAATGATGGAGGCCACTGTGTTCTTGGGGACCTTCAATGCTGCCGAAATGCTTTGGTACCCTTCCCCAGATCTGTGCCTCGACACAATCCTGTCTCGGAGCTCTACGGACAATTCCTTCGACCTCTTGGCTTGTTTTTTTTCTCTGACATGCACTGTCAGCTGTGGGACCTTCAATATAGACAGGTGTGTGCCTTTCCAAATCATGTGCAATCAATTGATTTTACCACAGGTGCACTCCAAGTTGTAGAAACGGCTCAAGGATGCTTAATGGAAACAGGATGCACCTGAGCTCAATTTCAAGTCTCATTGCAAAGGGTCTGAATACTTATGTAAATAATGTATTTCTGTTTTTTATCTTTAATAAATTAGCAAACATTTCTAAAAACCTGTTTTTGCTTTGTCATTATGGGGTAATGTGTGTAGGTTGATGATTAAATGTTTTGTATTTAATCAATTTTAGAATAAGGCTAATGAAGGACAATGTAACAGAATGTGGGAAAAGTAAAGGTCTGAATACTTTATGAATGAATTGTAATGGACCCCAATAGTTGAAGCATAGAGCTAGCGCCCCACAAATTACTTTTCATTCTCATACAGTCTCTTAATCCTGGATCCAGGACCTACATGGGACCATCTAGGCTTTTTAACAATGACCATGTTTAAATTGAGTACTTTATACATTTTTGGGTACAGATTTACACCCATGGCTAGTAAGGAATTCAACAAATTAACTCAATTTAAAATTAAGTCAAAAAGTAAAATATTACCAAATAATGTATGTAACTGACTACACACTAGTTTCCCCAAAAACCACACTGCTATGGTAAAGTTCTCTCCCCAGCCAATTGGTTTGAGTTGGAAGGGTAAAATACCTTGACCCTAACACTTATTACATACTTCATTTAACAGAGTGCTAATGTGGGATATTTTTTTTACGATAGATATGCAGAGGAGGGCGGAGTAAAATTGCCTCAAAGCAAGCAATGCATTTTAAATGGGGGCATTTTGTATATTTGACTGTACTTGCAATGAGGCACCTTCAACATGTATGCTGTAAAACAAACTGCCGCTTTCTGCGTGATGGTGGTAGATACTGGACATTATCAGAAAATATGCCTTTGTACGATAAAGCCATCAATGAACTCTCTCTTTGTACGGGAACATCTGACATTTCAGACTACATGCTTCTACAACATGCATGATTTTAGTAAAGCCGATTGCCCGATTGTTCCCTAATCCCTTGGAATGAATGGGGAATGTTGGGGATTATGTTCGATGGGAGCTGGGAAGGGTTGGTTGGGGTTAACGCCTTATTCTGCTATCACCTTATTCTGCCTTGGACCTGTAGATTGCCTGCCTCTGCTGCAGCTGTGGCTTGTTCATCTCCCTCTGTCCTCCATTGTTCTGTGTCTCCCTTTGTGTCTGTTCATACTGTCTGAGTCTGCTGGATATACCAGGTTGGGTGACACCCTAAAACAAAGGGTTGTGGATTCTGTTTCCCCCTAAATTAAATGTTTATCTGATTAGATATACTTTTGGGCGATAATGCCATGTTGTATTTACATATCTCAGCCATTGCCCCTTACAATGCATTTATAATTTGTACTTGAAATATATTGGAAATTTAGCCTACCGCTGTAGCTCAATCGATTATCTCAGCGGGTGTATTTAGGACTTAAGTTTGATTTTACTCTGAGCCAATAAGGAAACCTCTGTCAGAAAATTGTTGGGTCATTTACCACGATAACTTGATATCTAGATGTACCGACCTACTGTAGTTTCTGATGTGTGTGTGCTGGCTTAGGGGCATGCAGCGGTCCTATGTCACCCGCACCATTCTGTCAGTATTGGTGTAGTTTGTTTTGTGTTTGTATATTGACAAGAGAAAACGGTGTGTGAATGACGGAATGAATGATAATCTGTATTCTCATCCTCACTCTAGTATCATTGTAAACAAGCCAAATATTGAAGCCTAAATTATGTGTTGAACTATACAACTTTTAAATAAAAAATGTATATTAAAAAAGTATTGCCTTGTATTATCTTTTGGCTGCCATCCTTGGGTGCCATGACCAAAGTAGTTCCGTCTTATTTTCCGGTCGGTCCAATAATCGAGTAGCACAATATTTTAGACATAAGACATCGTCGTCTTGTTATGAAGTTGTAAATGACGTCTGGTTACTTTAAACAGACGTACAGATGGTCTTAGTTGGATGGCTGCTTTAAAACTTCGTCTGGCACGCTCTAATTTTCTTCGATCTGGTATTATCGTAGTTAGATACTTCTCCGCTTTCGGGTTGCACGGCATGGGTCTTGTTGTTAGTCGTTCACCGCTCGAGCACCTCGAGTTTGACAATGTCGTACTCCAGAAACTTCCGCTGGATACATCAGAAGAGCCTGGCCCGCGAAGGGTGGAAGGAGCCTGTTTCTCCCGAGTAAAGCCGCAGCCACTGGTCAAGCCTAGGTTTGTGGCCGTCTCTAATGACGCGTTGGCTTTGCTTGGGCTGAACGCCGATAAGGTTTTGAACGACCCGCTGGGCCCAGAGTATCTGAGCGGCTCCAAAGTAATGCCAGGGTCCGAGCCTGCCGCGCACTGCTACTGTGGTCACCAGTTCGGCTTGTTCGCCGGACAGCTGGGGGACGGGGCAGCCTGCTATCTGGGTGAAGTAAAAGCTCCAGCTGACCAGAGGCCAGAGCTGCTGCAGGAGAACCCCAGTGGCCGGTGGGAGATTCAGGTCAAGGGAGCTGGTCTGACTCCCTACTCCAGGTGGGGCAGTTTACACAGTATTGCATGACTAGACAGATGTTTTTTTGTTTTTTTAACTCTACCAAATGAAATCTGTTTCCTCAGTCTATTTCCTCAGTTTTTGGCTAGCATTGTGTCTTGGCCTATATTCTTCTGCATATGCAGTGCACATTCTGGAAGCACAGTCTATGGATTTCAGAATACACATTTGTATAATTAAATCTCTCATTCCCAGACAAGCTGATGGCCGTAAGGTGCTGCGCTCCAGCATCAGAGAGTTTCTGTGCAGCGAGGCGGTGTTCGCTCTGGGGGTGCCCACTACTAGGGCAGGGTCACTGGTGACCTCTGACAGCAAGGTGGTACGAGATGTGTACTACAGCGGGTACCCCACCAAAGAGAGGTGCTCTGTGGTCCTCCGCATCGCACCAACCTTTATCAGGTTGCTATCACATCCTATCCCTTGGCCACTGCAGTAGGTTTAAAAACAACAGTGTTGGTAGAGTGATTCCCAGCTTTGACAAAATTACATGAACAATATGGACATTTCTCACTTATCTGTGTGTGTGTGTGTGTGTGTGTGTGTGTGTGTGTGTGTGTGCGCAGGTTTGGGTCCTTTGAGATCTTTAAGGTGGCTGATGAGAACACAGGTTGGCAAGGTCCCAGCTACGGCCATGATGAGATCAGAGGTGAGATGATGGATTATGTCATAGAGACCTTCTACCCAGAGATTCAGCAGAACCACACAGACAGAGTGGAGAGGAATGTGGCATTCTTCAGAGAGGTAATCATGGACACCACTAGATTCAGTGAAGCATCAATCATTCATTCTTAGTACAATAATGCTCTGATACGAATTTGAAGGAATATGACTATCCTTTTTGACAGTGAAATTACTTTGTGTCAAAGCAGACTGTAGGCCTACATTGGCGCTCACTCTATCCTCGACCTTGTTGTTGTGGAGCCAAGAACACTGCTATCCTCTAATCCCTGCTATCCTGCTGTGACTGCAAGTCTTAATACAGTGAGATTGAGACTGCCTTAACACACACCCTGCTATTCATTTATTATCTTCTCTAATGCTAAATGGTATTAACAAAGTTGTAAGATGTTATTGTTTTGCGATTAACTATGCATTGCTGAGCACATTTTACATCCCTCGTGAAGATTATCAAATGCACAGCATACGATCCCCAAATATCTTTGCCTAACCCAGCACCTAAGCAAGATATGACTGAAACCAGTAGACCCGAAGTCATCTCCTCTCGTCCAGTCTGACCCTTCTCTGTGTGCGTCTGTGTCTTGGTGGTAGGTGATGCTGCGTACTGCCCGGCTGGTGGCCCAGTGGCAGTGTGTGGGCTTCTGCCATGGAGTCCTCAACACAGATAACATGAGCATCCTGGGGCTAACACTAGACTACGGCCCCTACGGCTTCATGGACAGGTACAGTAATTTACAGTACCTAACATACTGTATACAGTATCATCTCAGATCCACATTATTTCAAGCAAGGATCTGGCTTTACACTGTCTATTTCATCCTCTCGCTTGTCTGCAGGTTTGATCCTGACTTCATCTGCAACGCCTCTGACAACTCAGGCCGCTACACCTATCGGGCCCAGCCGGCTATCTGCCGCTGGAACCTGGCTCGCCTGGCCGAGGCCCTGGACCCAGAGCTGCCCCCAGGCCGGGCAGAGGCTGTCCTGGATGAGTACCTGCCCCTCTACAACACCTTCTACCTGGGCAACATGAGGAGGAAGCTTGGCCTGCTGAGGAAGGAAGAACCAGAGGACGAGATGCTGATCACTGAGCTGCTGCAGACCATGCACAACACAGGTAGGGAGAGAAAGACGAGGGGAATGAGGAGGGACAAAAATAACTGAGGCATGTGCCGCAGTACACTGAACACGGATGCATAAAAAGGAGACCCGCAGTAACAACATTCACACAAAAATACATGAAGCCAATAGAAGACAGCTTTGACACTACACTATGACTAAGCATGACTGATTTAATCTCTGATCCTTCCCTGCCTTCCCCATTGTAGGTGCAGACTTCACTAACACGTTTCGCTGTCTGAGCCAGATTCCCTTCCCCACTGAGGGCGACGGGGAGGCAGAGGAAGGAGTCATCAAAATGGCCACAGAACTCTTCCTGGAGCAGTGTGCCTCTCTGGAGGAGCTCAAGGCTGCCAACAAGCCCAGCATGGACACACAGTGAGAGAATATGTTGACATGAGCAGTGAGAACACAGTTAATCGTTTGTTTGAAGGTGACTTGATCTTAGGTCATTGAAGTTGGAGTAGAGGGACATTCTCATTGTAGAATAATACTATTTGGTAAATAATACAGTAGTGGGCATTAGGGGTGTGAATGTTAAAATTCAATTGGGATCCTTATCGTTAAGAAAAATCCTTAACCCCCCCCCCCAATTTTCTGTACTATAGTCCATTTCCGCAACAACTAAGAGCGTTGAAGCACAAGGATCAATTTCTCAGCTACCACACTGAACAGCGTGAAGCGAACCTGTGCACATACACAGATACTGTGTGTGACTGTGTGAGAGCGAAGTGTTGCATCTGGATCATCTCAATATCCTAGACTATTAATTGATGATAAGCCCTTCACTGGCTGCAAGACATTGCGAGATACAGAATTCCATTGCACGATACTGTACAGCTTTTGATTGCCGATAGATAGACCTAGTGCACGGTTCTGACTCTGTCTGCCTGGTGGCGGACCTTCCTATACTCTGTCCCTCGATAGCTCGCCATGAAAGATGTGAGTGTTTGTGTTCTCAGAAGTACGGCAACAAATCAGTCTCCTCCGTTATAGAAATACTGAATCTTAGGGGTCGATTCCTAGCTGAATCTAATCTTGACGCTCAGAAATGTGAGTCGACACCGGGAGTCGATGTGCAAGGAGTCGAGGAATCAATCATTTTGGAGTCGACGCTCCACCACTACGTCGTTAACTGTTGGAAAAATGGCAGTGAAAGACTAGCGACAGCAGTGAAGTCCTGTATGGCAATACTTTGAGAAGTAAAATATGAAGGAAATGCAAACTTTGCAAGGTAGAATTGTAGTACATGAATGGTACTACAGGTGCAATGCTTAACCATCTTAAAGGGACGCACTGTGAGACCAACACCATTGCTGGCAGCAGCATCATTGTGAATTCACATGGAATTTGGAAAGTATTCAGACCCCTTGACTTTTTCCACATTTTGTTACATTACAACCTTCTAAAATAGATTAAATTGTTTTTCCCTCCCTCATAAATCTACATACAATACCCCATAATGACAAAGCAAAAACCGTTTTTTATTTTGGAGTTTTCATTGAGGATTTCTCTGTAATTTGCACAATTCATCTTTCCCTCAATCCTGGCTAGTCTCCCAGTCCCTGCCGCTGAAAAACATCCCCACAGCATGATGCTGCCACCACCATGCTTCACTGTAGGGATGGTGCCAGGTTTCCTCCAGATGTGACGCTTGGCATTCAGGCCAAAGAGTTCAATCTTGGTTTCATCACACCAGAGAATCTTGTTTCTCATGCTCTGAGAGTCCTTTAGGTAACTTTTGGCTAACTCCAAGCGGGCTGTGCCTTTTACTGAGGAGTGGCTTTAGTCTGGCCACTCTACCATAAAGGCCTGATTGGTGGTGCTGCAGAGATGGTTGTCCATCTGGAAGGTTCTCCCATCTCCACAGAGGAACTCTGGGGCTTTGTCAGAGACTGCCAGGTGCTTGGTCACCTCCATGACCAAGGCCCTTCACCCCCGATTGCTCAGTTAGGCCAGGCGGACAGCTCTAGGAAGAATCTTGGTGGTTCCAAACTTCTTCCATTTAAGAAAGATGGAGGCCACTGTGTTCTTGGGGACATTCAATGCTGCAGAAATATTTTGGTACCCTTCCTCAGATCTGTGCCTTCGACACAATCCTGTCTCGGAGCTCTACGGACAATTCCTTCGACCTCATGGCTTGGTTTTTGCTCTGACATGCACTGTCAACTGTGGGACCTTAGAAAGGTGTGTGCCTTTCCAAATCATGTCCAATCAATTGAATTTACCACAGGTGGACTCCAATAAAGTTGTAGAAACAGCTCAAGGATGCTTAATGGAAACAGGATGCACCTGAGCTCAATTTCGAGTCTCATAGCAAAGGGTCTGAATACTTACGTAAATAATGTATTTTTTATGCATTTGCCAAACATTCTAAAAACCTGTTTTAATTTTGTCATTATGGGGGTAATGTGTGTAGATTGATGAGAATTTGTATTTATTTAATCCATTTTAGAATAAGGCTGTATTGTAACAAAATGTGAAGGGGTCTTGAATACTATCCAAATGCACTGCATTTCTTTACGCTGCCTCTTCCTTCACTTTTTTTTAATCTCTTTCTCCTTCCTCTCTGCCTCCCCCTTCTAAAAAATGTTTTGCAATCACATTTTTATTTAAATGTTGCATTAAGAGACACCACTCTCCCTTCAGTGAGTTGGACATGCTGCTGAATTTGGCACACAGCAACCCGTCACTGTTCCAGATGGTCTCGGAACGGAGGACGGTGGCCATGCAGCTGGAGAAGCTGGGCCGGCTGAAGGAGCTGCTGGAGGCCGACGAGGAGGAGGTCAAGGCCAAGCACGGAGAGGACTGGGCCACCTGGGTCACTTCATACCGGTCAGAAATTAGTCATGTAGTCTTAATTACATACTTAGTCTTCCATAACATACTCCTTTCTCAAACTCAGTGTTTGACACTAGGTGAATTAGTCACTTCTCCAAATAGCAGGTTGGTCTAGTGTTTGCACTAGAGGTGTTTTTAGACAGCGATATTTGATTCTGTGCCAGCCTGTTGTCTGAGTCATCCAGCTCTGTGTTGTGACTGGGCAGGAAGCGTCTGGCTGGGGAAGTTGAGGGCCAAAGGGACGTCCAGGTTAGTCCTCGCTCACCTCAGACCCCTGTTGTGTTCATCAATGGACCCCCTGCAGTTTGCATACCAGCGCAACATCGGGGTGGATGATGCAATCATCTACCTTCTGCAGAGGGCCTACTCTCACCTGGACAACGCAGGTTGCACTGTGAGGGTCATGTTTTTTGACTTCTCCAGTGCCTTCAATACCATTCAGCCCCTGCTACTGGGTGAGAAGATGAGGAGGATGAAAGTGGAAGCACCCTTAGTCTCCTGGGTCACGGACTACCTGACCGGTAGGCCACAATTTGTGCGACTACAGAGCTGTGTGTCAGAACGGGCAGTTAGCAACACAGGGGCCCCCCAGGGTACGGTCCTGTCCCCCTTCCTGTTCACCCTCTACACCTCAGACTTCAGATATAACTCTGAAACATGCCACCTACAGAAGTTCTCGGATGACTCTGCTATTGTAGGGTGCATCAGGGGTGGGCAGGAGGAGGAGTACAGGAGCACAATCAGTGACTTTGTGTTGTGGTGTGAGCAGAACCACCTTCAGCTCAACATCAGCAAAACGAAGGAGATGGTGGTGGACTTCAGGAGAACCAAGGCACAACTGACTGCAGTCCCTATAAAGGGGATGGATGTGGAAATGGTTGAGTCATACAAGTTCTTGGGGGTCCATATGGACAACAGACTGGAATGGGCTGGTAACACCGGGGCCCTGTACAAAAAGGGCCAGAGCCGACTGTACTTTCTGAGGAGGCTCAGGTCCTTCAACGTGTGCAGTAAACTACTGCATACCTTCTACCAGTCTGTGGTGGCCAGTGCCATCTTTTTTGCAGTGGTGTGCTGGGGAGCAAACATCAAAGCTGGGGATGCTTCTCGGGTAAATAAGCTGATCAGGAAGGCTAGCTCTGTCCTGGGGATGAGCCTTGACACTCTAGAGGAGGTGGCGGAGAGACGGATCCTGGCCAAACTGCTGGCCATCATGGACAACGTCACCCACCCTCTGCACGCTATGGTTATGACGCAGAGGAGCTCTTTCAGTCACAGACTGATCCCACCACGGTGTGCCAGAGAGCGCCACAGGAGGTCCTTCCTGCCGGCGGCTATGAGACTATATAATGCCTCACCGGGGTGCCGTGCCGTCGGCAACATAGATCTGGAACTGTTGGGGTGCTAGGACCTAGTTTAACAATTATGCATCCATCCGTGAGTAACTCTGTTCCGTCAGCACTCATCCACTCAGGACCTACTTATTCATACAGGTCTGTATATACATACCCATGTACAGTTGTTATATTATATCACATGCAATATTGTAAGTAATTATTGGACCTAGGCATTCACTCAGGAATGCATATTAGTATCCTGCCAGTTGCACCTTTTCTCATTGCTTTTAGTATATCAAATGTGCAATAAGTGCAGTTGTCTGTAATTAAACCCTGCGCACTAAGGACTGTATTTTAAGGGAATTACTATTATTACCCCAATGATATCATACACACATTTAGCTATTAAAGTATCTCTTCCTGTCATTTACCTGTACAGTTTGTGTAAACATGCAAGTATTCACTTATCTGTAAATATAACTGTATACCTAACTGTACAGCTAATTTAACCATGAAAAATTTTCACTTACCTGTTCATTTACCCAGTCTGTCTATTAAGTAAACTATTATTACCCTCGCTCATATCATACGCATTAGCTACTGAAGTATTTCTCTGCCATCAACCTGTATAGTATAGTTAACCATCCAACATCCACCAATGTATAGTGTACATATTCAGCCAACCACTCATACTACGCAATGTCCTTTTATAGCTTTTTTTTGCACTCCAGATATCCTGTATTTCTATACTTTTTCATACTGCCGCTCTATGTATCATGTACCGTGTATCTGTCTTTTGTGTACTTTCGTTGTGGCATTTTGCACCTGCCCTGTGTTTTTGTTGTAGCTGCTTGATAATGAAATTTCCCCCCCGGGGGATCAATAAAGTACCTATCTATCTATCTATCTATCTATCTATCAGGCACTGCAGGAGGAGAGAGTGAAAGTGATGAACGGCACCAACCCACGATACGTCCTCAGGAACTATATCGCCCAGAATGCAATAGAGGCAGCCGAGAACGGAGACTTCTCTGAGGTCCGGCTCCGATCCTTTCTCCGTGTTTTCTTCTTTTTTCTGTAGTAGGGACCAAACTTTCAATACCACTTCCCTCTTGACTTTCATTTGTAATCATTACAGAAGCATTCTCACAATGAAAAAAAACATGCTCTCTCTCTCTCTCAACTTGCTTCTCTGGATTTCCATGTCATAGTTTGATCTTTATCCCATCTCTCTGTTCTCTGTGCCATAGGTCCAGCGGGTCTTGAAGGTTCTGGAGAAGCCTTTCTCTACCCAGCCGGGTCTGGAGCAACCGAGATGGCTGGGCCAAGGGGGGGCGGAGGAGCAGGGAGAGAGGGAGCAGCAGGGGGCAGAAGTGGTAGCATCTCAAATGCATGTTCCCTATGACAGCAAGCCCCCAGTTTGGGCCAATGAAATCTGTGTCACCTGATCTTCGTAGTCCCTTCTCTGAGTCTACCCACCCATATGTACAATAGAGACTGTCACTGTCTTTTCTTCCTCTGTTTACCTATGCCTTTACCTCTCTCCTCATATTCTCTCTCTGTACTTGGGTGGGTAATGCCACGGAAGGTACATTTAATGAGGTAAGATGCTCCTATGTCAACCAGTCAGCCTAATATATATGTGTGTGTGTGTGTGTGTGTGTGTGTGTGTGTGTATACAGTTGAAGTTGGAAGTTTACATACACCTTAGCCATTACATTTAAACTCAGTCTTTCACAGTTCCTGACATTTAATCCTAGTAAAAATTCCCTGTCTTAGGTCAGTTAGGATCACCACTTTATTTTAAGAATGTGAAATGTCAGAATAATAGTAGAGTGATTTATTTCATCACATTCCCAGTGGGTCAGAAGTTTACATACACTCAATTATTATTTGGTAGCATTGCCTTTAAATTGTTTAACTTCAAATGTTTCGGGTAGCCTTCCACAAGCTTCCCACAATAAGTTGGGTGAATTTTGGCCCATTCCTCCTGACAGAACTGGTGTAACTGAGTCAGGTTTGTAGGCCTCCTTGCTCACACATGCTTTTTCAGTTCTGCCCACAAACTGTCTATAGGATTGAGGTCAGGGCTTTGTGATGGCCACTCCAATACCTTGACTTTGTTGTCTTTAAGCCATTTTGCCACAACTTTGGAATGGAAACATTGTCCATTTGGAAGACCCATTTGCGACCAAGCTTTAACTTCCTGACTGATGTCTTGAGATGTTGCTTCAATATATCCACATAATGTTCCTTCCTCATGATGCTATCTATTTTGTTAAGTGCACCAGTCCCTCCTGCAGCAAAGCACCCCCCACAACATGATGCTGCCACCCCCGTGCTTCACAGTTGGGATGGTGTTCTTCGGCTTGTAAGCCTCACCCTTTTTCCATAACGATGGTCATTATGGCCAAACAGTTCTATTTTTGTTTCATCAGACCAGAAGACATTTCTCCTTCAGGCATTTGGAAATTGCTCCCAAGGATGAACCAGACTTGTGGAGTTCTTTTTTTCTGAGGTCTTGGCTGATTTGTTTAGATTTTCCCATGATGTCAAGCAAAGAGCCACTGAGTTTGAAGGTAGGCCTTGAAATACATCCACAGGTACACCTTCAATTGACTCAAATTATGTCAATTAGCCTATCAGAAGCTTCTAAAGCTATGACATAATTTTCTGGAATTTTCCAAGCTGTTTAAAGGCACAGTCAACTTGGTGTATGTAAACTTCTGATCCACTGGAATTGTGATATTGTGAATTATAAGTGAAATAATCTGTCTGTGATCAATTGTTGGAAGAATTACTTGTCATGCACAAAGTAGATGTCCTAACCGACTTGCCAAAACTATAGTTTAACATGAAATCTGTAGAGTGGTTGAAAAATGAGTTTTAATGACTTCAATTTAAGTGTATGTAAACTTCCGACTTCAACTGTGTGTGTGTTTATTTTATTTATTTATTTATTTATTTATTTCACAAAGTACAACCCCAGAAATCTGAAATAACACTTTTTGATCCAAGTGATAATTACATTTATGGAAATATCATATGTCTTCAGTTGATCTATAGTCTTTATACAGATATCTGTGTAGCCTATTGGCTGTCTGGTTATGAATGACGGCCCAGACGTCCAGTCCTACAGTGACTCATCTGAGTCCGAGAGACTAGGAGTATCACCTCTATGTACCAAATATTGTGTGTGAAAGGGAATGTACATGATTTACATATCATCTGGATTGTATAGAATGATTTACATAATGTGTATGTGACTGATTGAGCTGCAAAGCCGCACAAATATAAATGTCATAGCAACTGTAACACAGGCCACTTGGTGCTTAATTGCACAAATACTACTATACTACATTGCATCGTGTAGGTCATGATAACATTCTATGTATTGCATACATTTTCCAGGAAGCTTCAAAACTGCCACTGTCAGTACAAGCCAAGGAAATCATGGGAAATTGTGTTTTAATTTCTTGTGAGAAATTATTTTTTATGAATTGATATGCAAATGAGATGTCATGACACTAAGGAAATTGCTTTTATAGCGTGTTCCTTGGTAACTTGAATTTCTTTGAAATGTTAATATTGTGACCCAAAGTTGAGCTATTCATAACTTAAATATAATGGATTGTTCAATATTCTATTTTTGTGAAGGAAAGAGGAAAACAAATGGCTTCTCTTGCATTCCAGGTACATTCTCTGAGGTACATATGAATCAAACTCATTAACATTTCAACCACTATGACCACCACCATATATCTTTGTCATTATCCCCTTCAAAACTTGTCATACCTCTGAGGAATAGAGGGACCTCTGTCAGGTGATGGATGAGCTGTGTCTGTTCATATTGATCAGCAAAAACATTGCTTATAATGGAACAGACTATCCTAAATTATAACCTGTGGTGTTTCTATTTATTGATTAATGTACATATGATATGAAATTAATTATCTTCTGAGAGCTTCCTCTATATGTGAATCGTAGTCGGAAAAGTTATACAAAAATCTGTTGGCTGTTAGTCTTTTTGTGTTTCTTTTTTGTGTGAACACCCAGGCATAGGCCTACACATGCACAACAGTATAGCCTTCATTGACATATTCCAGCTTGTCTCTTCGTGCCTGGATTCCGTAACCTCGCATGTGAATCATTGATGTTGCTCATGTTAAACAGTAAATACTAGAGTCCACCAAACCTACCATGAAATAGACTTGGGGCCGTTTGATTTGAGTGTTTCAAGATTTCTGTTTCACTTACATTGTTGCCATGTTTGTGCGAGGGTATTGTGTATCTCGTGTCTTACTCAGGCACTAACTGGCTAAGCATTGCAAGTCTCCCAAACCAACCTCAGAAATGTGGGTGGAATGTCTAACCCTGGGGCCTCCTCAATGCACAGGTCCCAGCGAGCCCTGAACACAGTGGGTACTCTAGATCTCAACACGCCCAATGCAGAAAGCCATATAAGGAGCAGTAGGAACAACAAGCATTCATGTAACGATTAATCTTACACGTAGTCGACCCTTGTTGTATACCATTTATATTCTGATCTTCCATGTTATCTAATAATCAGAATTTATTAGGGTGCCTTGACAAAATATTCTACTCTGCAGACAATTGAAAATGTCAAATCAAATAGTATTGGTCAAATGCACATATTTTGCAGATGTTATTGCGGGTGTAACTAAATGCTTGTCACTTAGTTATTTATCCAAATAGAACTCATACAACACTAATCAGCACTTACAATGGTGCTTGAAAGTTTGTGAACCCTTTAGAACTTGCTATATTTCTGCATAAATATGACTTAAAACATCATCAGATTTTTAAGTCCTAAAAGAAAAGTACATAAAGAGAACCCAATTAAACAAATGAGACAAAAATATTATACTTGGTCATTTATTTATTGAGGAAAATTATCAAATATTACATATATGTGAGTGACAAAAGTATGTGAATCTCTAGGATAAGCAGTTGATTTGAAGGTGAAATTAAGAGTCAGGTGTTTTCAATCAATGGGATGACAATCAGGCTGGTTACAAAACCATCTCTAAAGAGTTTGGACTCCACCAATCCCCAGTCAGACAGATTGTGTACAAATGGAGGAAATTGAACACCATTGTTATCCTCCCCCAGGAGTGGTTGACCAACAAAGATCACTCCAGGAGCAAGGCGTGTAACAGTCCGGGAGGTCACTAAGGAACCCTGGGTAACTTCTAAGCAACTAAAGTCCTCTCTCACATTGGCTAATGTTCATGAGTCTACCATCAGGAGAACACTGAACAACAATGGTGTGCGTGGCAAGATTGCAAGGAGAAAGCCACTCCTCTCCAAAAAGAACATTGCTGTCCGTCTGCAGTTTGCTCAAGATCACCTGGACAAGCCAGAAGGCCATTAGAAAAATGTTTTGTGGACGGATGAGACCAAAATAGAACTTTTTGGTTTAAATGAGAAGCGTTATGTTTGGCGAATGTAAAACACTGCATTACAGGATAAGAACCTTATTCCATCTGTGAAACGTGGTGGTAGTATCATAGTTTGGGCCTGTTTTGCTGCATCTGGGCCACGGCTTGCCATCATTGATGGAACAATGAATTCTGAATTATACCAGCGAATTCTAAAAGAAAATGTCAGTACATCTGTCCGTGAACTGAATCTCAAGAGAATGTGGCTCATGCAGCAAGACAACGACCCTAAGTATACAAGTCGTTCTACCAAAGAATGGTTAAAGAAGAATAAAGTTAATGTTTTGGAATGGCCAAGTCAAAGTCCTGACCTTAATCCGATCGAAATGTTGTGGAAGGACCTGAAGCGAGCAGTTCATGTGAGGAAACCCACCATCATCCCAGAGTTGAAGCTGTCCTGCACAAGCCGATGTGCAGGACTGATCAACAGTTACCGGAAACGTTTAGTTGCAGTTATTGCACACCAGATACTGAAAGCAGAGGTTCACAAAAGTTTGCCACTCACAGATATGTAATATTTTCCTCAAATAAATGACCAACTATAATATTTGTTTAATTGCGTTCGCTTTATCTACTTTTAGGACTTGTGTGAAAATATTTATATTTATGCAGAAATATAGAACATTCTAAAGGGTTCACAAACTTTCGAGCAGCACTGTATATTGTGCACACAGCATGGATATATATATATATATATATATGCATGTCCCTTTTCAGTTAGTGGCTGTCCTGTCTTACTACACTTAATGAGGCTCGGGAGTGGCTGTGCTGTGGTTGACCCCAGGCGGCGTCTTATAGCTGCGCAAGCTGCTTGGGCGACGCGCTGCGCATTCGGTGACGAGAATGAATTCAAGAACGCATAGGTAGGACAATGCCAATGGGCGTGTAAACGAAACTGTGAAATCACTTGTGACACGTACTGGATTTGTTAAATCAGGTAAAATAAGATGTCAATCCGGACCAGACCTGGCTACTACCGCCTGGACTTGAACAAAACCACCTGGGAGGTACCGGAGCGGTACCGAGAGCTGAAACAGGTGGGGACAGGGGCGTACGGTACAGTCTGGTAAGTGTCGTGGCAACTTGGGTGGGAAGACATGTCACAACTGTAGATTACATGTTTTGGTGCACTTTGACATAGCTTCGTGCAGGGCTCTCCAGCCCTGTTCCTGGAGAGCTACCGTCCTGAAGATTTTCACTCCAACCTTAATCTAGCTCACCTGATTTAAAGGTTTAGTTATTCGCAGTAGAACAAAACGAGAGAGAAGCTGCAGCTCCTCTCGAGTTTGAGACAAAAGAGAGGGCCACTTCCTTATCTAAGGGAAACATTTAATCATATCAACCCATTTTGAAATTTCACTGCCTTTTGATTTCTGACTAACCTCCCTGGTCTTTGCAATATACCTACTCATGTAATGTATGACTATAGAATGACAATCTGTATGATACTCTCAAACTAAATGAAGCGTGTATTATATTATTACATAACTAAAAAAAGTACATATTCATAAACGCTCAGAAACATATGTGTTTTAAATCATTCGCGCATTGCCGTTGCACTCTAGACACAATACCTTTGTGTGTCTCACAGCATGAGGTCGTTACATTGTTCTTATAACTGTGGGCGTATCCACGGTTGTGTCGGCTGGCTGAATGGTTTTTGCAATCCGGGATCCTTGCGGCGCCCGTAGTTGCCTCTATTGAAGTTTACATTTAAAACGAGAAGGGTAAAAATGCGCTGCATGGTCATTGCGACGTCTGCATTGGCAGTATTTACGGTAATATGAATATGTAATCTGCAGAAGTCCGGACATTCACACTTCGCGGAGCAACACAGAGCGTGAAGGAAGTTGTTAAGGAAGTGTCAACCAATCATGCCAATGCGGAGCTACAGTGGGGAGAACAAGTATTTGATACACTGCCGATTTTGCAGGTTTTCCCACTTACAAAGCATGTAGAAGTCTGTAATTTTTATCATAGGTACTCTTCAACTGTGAGTGACGGAATCTAAAACAAAAATCCAGAAAATCACATTGTATGATTTTTAGGTAATGAATTTGCATTTTATTGCATGACATAAGTATTTGATACATCAGAAAAGCAGAACTTAATATTTGGTACAGAAACCTTTGTTTGCAATTACAGAGATCATACGTTTCCTGTAGTTCTTGACCAGGTTTGCACACACTGCAGCAGGGATTTTGGCCCACTCCTCCATACAGATCCTTCAGGTTTCGGGGCTGTCGCTGGGCAATACAGACTTTCAGCTCCCTCCAAAGATTTTCTATTGGGTTCAGGTCTGGAGACTGGCTAGGCCACTCCAGGACCTTGAGATGCTTCTTACGGAGCCACTCCTTAGTTGCCCTGGCTGTGTGTTTCGGGTTGTTGTCATGCTGGAAGACCAAACCACGACCCATCTTCAATGCTCTTACTGAGGGAAGGAGGTTGTTGGCCAAGATCCCGCGATACATGGCCCCATCCATCCTCCCCTCAATACGGTGCAGTCGTCCTGTCCCCTTTGCAGAAAAGCATCCCCAAAGAATGATGTTTCCACCTCCAACCGCTTCACGGTTGGGATGGTGTTTTTGGGGTTGTACTCATCCTTCTTCTTCCTCCAAACACGGCAAGTGGAGTTTAGACCAAAAAGCTCTATTTTTGTCTCATCAAACCACATGACCTTCTCCCATTCCTCCTCTGGATCATCCAGATGATCATTGGCAAACTTCAGACGGGCCTGGACATGCGCTGGCTTGAGCAGGGGGACCTTGCGTGCGCTGCAGGATTTTAATCCATGACGGCGTAGTGTGTTACTAATGGTTTTCTTTGAGACTGTGGTCCCAGCTCTCTTCAGGTCATTGACCAGGTCCTGCCGTGTAGTTCTGGGCTGATCCCTCACCTTCCTCATGATCATTGATGCCCCACGAGGTGAGATCTTGCATGGTGCCCCAGACTGAGGGAGATTGACCGTCATCTTGAACTTCTTCCATTTTCTAATAATTGCACCAACAGTTCTCACCAAGCTGCTTGCCTATTGTCCTGTAGCCCATCCCAGCCTTGTGCAGGTCTACAATTTTATCCCTGATGTCCTTACACAGCTCTCTGGCCTTGGCCATTGTGGAGAGGTTGGAGTCTGTTTGAGTGTGTGGACAGGTGTCTTTTATACAGGTAATGAGTTCAAACAGGTGCAGTTAATACAGGTAATGAGTGGAGAACAGGAGGGATTCTTAAAGAAAAACTAACAGGTCTGTGAGAGACGGAATTCTTACTGGTTGGTAGGTGATCAAATACTTATGTCATGCAATAAAATGCAAATTAATTATTTTAAAATCATACAATGTGATTTTCTGGATTTTTGTTTTAGATTCCGTCTCTCACAGTTGAAGTGTACCTATGATAAAAATTACAGACCTCTATATGCTTTGTAAGTAGGAAAACCTGCAAAATCGTCAGTGTATCAAATACTTGTTCTCCCCACTGTATACTATGGAGCGAGATACCTGCCAAAAGGTTAACGAATGTATTGTTAGGATCGTAAGAAAAGCCATGGGTGAAACATGAAACATTTTTTTTTTATAGAATACTGTAATATTTATTTAATCTCTCAATCTTGCTAAAACATATTATATAGGAGGGGTTCATATGAATTTAAAATAATTGGACATGATTTATATGAATCAGGTCATGAACATATGGACTTTGAAATTAACAAGAGAGGTTAAATGTAGGCTAAGTCTGGCAAAAATGTACTCCCACACTTTACAATAACTCTGTTAGGCTATTCCCTCCATGCGACACTGCTGCCCAGTTGAAGAGCTTGGGAACTCCATGCAGTACCATGCGCCTTCGGAAGAGCACCCCTCAGCCTCAGAAGATGCCCTTCCATAGCCATAGAGTAAATTTGCCTACTAGCCAAATAAAGTGCAGAGCATGCATGATGCGTGTAAACATGTAATTCCAACCTATTTTAACATTGTATTCATCCTTCATTCAGTTCAGTCAGTTCATTCAGTATGTCGTCCATTCAGTAATTTGTCTGAGTTGCAATAGGATCTAAATCAAAGAGAATAGAGCAGGCTTATCCATTTTCAAAATTCAAAATGTTAAAAAAAATCAATTTAGGCTATCATTTTAGGTACTAGTGTCTTGGGAATAATTGTAGAACTCTATTTGTGTTTTATAACAGTTTTTTCCCCTTAAAAAGAGAACTTAGCTCACAGGCCTATAATTATAGCCTCTAAATACATTTTAAACAGAATAGTTATAGAAGCACGTGCAGTAGCTGATAGGGAAAACAGATCTGGCAATAAGAATAGGCTATAGATAGTCTTGACCATTTGGGACCCCTTGGCTATTTCACTCAGGACAGGTTATAGCTAAGACTTAATCAATGTTTTGTTTAATTTATTGATATGGTTATAGCCTCTGCGTGATGAGGTTGTGCAACACAAATGGTTACAACAAGCCTACACACAGAGTGGAATTCACAAATAAAACCATCAAAATGCCTAAAGTAAGGCCTACAGTCTGTGCTCCCAAATAGTGAAAAAAGTGTGATTCATTAGGTTAAAATAGTTTATGCAATTATATGGCCATTAAATAATACAACATCATGGTATATTTAGATAGCTGAATAAGCCTAAATCATAAATACATTCTATTTTGCAGCTCAGGCGGTTATTCTAGACAAGGCTCTTCTGTGTCTTTATCATTCTCACACAAGCAATTTGTTGAAGGAACAAGCCTATACTACGCCATCTACTGGTATAACGTTGTTATTTAATGCAGTTTTAAAACAAGCTCTAGACTATTTTGGAAATGAAACCGGAAGCTTCAAAGCAACTCTTGTCTGCTAGAGTTGCTTGATTGACTAACTAACTTTGACTAGCTACATTCGGTTCATGTCCTTTGCAGATGCCACATTACTGCCAAAAGTTTGTAAGTATAAAAAAAGATCTGTAACCGAGTAAAGGGAGACGTAAAATAAGAATTGTTTTTGGTTTTCGGTTTGGTAAGGATTACGGTTTAAATAGTGGTGGTGGAAATATGAGTAGTGATAACAGACCAGTAAAACGTAGGACAACAAGAGAGGACTAAATGGAAGAATATATATGCCATATACCAGGTGCTAAAGCCAAATTGATGGGGGTAATTGCTGGTATTGACTTGACGGTAACTATGGAGGAAATTAAAGAGTTGTTGAAAGGAGGGAAAGTGTTTGAAGCAAAAAGACTGAGTAGTAAAAGGAATGGAGTTAGAGTTGAAACTACTACGGTTCTTATACATTTCAGTACAATTGGGATCAATACGTTTTCAGGTTAGAGAATATGTGCCCCGCCACTGCCGTGTTTCAAGTGTCAAAGAATTGGACATACTGCAAATGTTTGTAGAAGTCGGTTGAGATGTGCAAGGTGTGGGGGATGGCATGAATATGGAAACATAGTGTAGCATATGGTGGATGTGAAGTACAAAAGAAGGCAATGGACGCACAGAGGTATAAGGTAGGAAATTATGTATCATATGCTGAGGCAGTGAAGGTAAATGTCAAGAATATTGCACAACCAACCACAATAGTAACTTGACGGCAAATAGTGGAACGTTCAAATAGTCAAGTGGGGCATGACAATATAGTTAAGACGCTGTGTGTACATGAAGGTTTAATTACTGATGAAACGATGATGGTAAATCGTATTGAATTCATAGCCTTTATTTGTAAGGCGATAAATTGCTGCTCGGTGCATAAAAGCAGGACGAGGTAGTTAAGATGGCTCAGCAAATTTTCGGGTTCACAGGAGTCACAATAGACATAGTTAATCAATTCTTTAAAAATATTTCAGCTAATGAAAAATATATTAAGTAGGATAATGGTGTTCATTATAGTTCAATGGAATGCTCAGAGTTTAATAGCTAACGGGCGTGAGTTTAAGAAATATATTCATGATTTAGATGTGTTGCTGGATATAATATGTATACAAGAAACTTGGTTAAAACCACATGTGGATTTCATTATCCCGGGATACGTATCAGTAAGGAGTGATAGAAATGTAGGATCTGGAGGGTGGTGTGCGACTTTCATTAAAGACGGAAATGCTTATAGAATCATTTTGGAGAATAATGAAGATGGATGTGTGATAGTGGAAGATTATAGGAAGAGCGGGATATTTCATTATTATAATCCGTGTAGACTCATCACAGTTGGTATGCTAGAAAAGGTTGTGGGAGTATGGACAGGTGGTAAAGAGATTTGGTGTGGTGATTTTAATGCACACAACAGTTTGTGGGGAAGTAATGCCACAGATGTAAATGGATCAGTTGTTGAAGAATTTATAGAGGGGAGAGGATTGCTGTGTGTAAATGATGGATGAGGGACAAGAATAGATATACGTAGAGGAACCATTTCTTGTCTGTATCTTACAATAGTATCAGCTGATATGGCTAGTGTCTGTGAGTGGGATGTGAAGGAGTCTACTTTGGGTAGTGATCATTTTCCAGTAATTTGTAATACAGAGATTGGCATTTGTTGTAATGACAATGAACTCCTTAAGAAATTGTGTTTTGATAAGGCTGATTGGGAAATGTTTTATACTGAATGTGAAATAGAGGTTAATAAAGTATCTTTGGAAGGATTTGTAGAAGAATGTGTTCATGAATTGAGTTTGGCAATATTGAAAGCTGCAACGATGGCCATTCCTATAATCGGGGGAAGATGTGGTCAACGAAAAACAAACGTGTTGGAAAATGTCCTTGCAGCAATACATAAAGTAGATCATTTAAGTGATGAAAGCAAAAGACATATGGAGGAAAAAATGAGAATACATGATGTGTACAGGAAAAAGGAAGATTCAGGGGAAGTGTTAGATATAGAATTTAATATGTTTGAATTGAATAGGGCTATGGAGGGATGTGGTACAACGGCTCCGGGTGAGGATCGTTTGTGTTGTATTATGTTTAAACGTGTCAGATGGCATATTAGAGAAGATACTTAGGGTATTTCATAAAATATGGAAAGTATGAATATTACCATGTGGATGAAAGCACGCGGTGGTACTGCCTTTTGTAAAGCCTGGTAAGGATCCATCAAGTCCGGATAGTTATAGACCAACTGCACTTACCTCTAATTTGTGCAAGTTAATGGAAAAGCTTATTGTACACACAGACTGGAGTGTGTTTGCTTCTTAAGCCATCAGTGGCTCTCACATGGACATTGACTGCTACACCTCCTCTGTACTGGATTATATCAATACCACCATTGACAGTGTTACAACCCAGAAGCAGATCACCACATACCCAAATCAGAAGCCATGGATGAACAGGGAAGTGCGACTCCTGTTGAAGACACACAATACTGCCTTCAGATCAGGAGATGCACAAGCCTATAGTACATCCAGAGCAAATCTGAAGAGGGGCATCAAAGAGGCCAAGCACTGCTACAAGCTAAAGATAGAGGGATACTTTTCCAACTCTGACCCTCGACGCATGTGGCAGGGCATTCAGGCCATCAGTGACTATAAACCCACTCACTCCACCCCCGCAGCCACTGATGTCAACTTCCTGAACGAGCTAAATGACTTTTATGCTCGCTTTGAAAGAGACAACAGAGAAACTGCCACCAAGCTCAAACCCTCAGCTGACCACCCGCCAATCACACTCTCCTCCACAGATGTCTACAATGCAGTGAGCCGGATCAGCGCGCATAAGGCTGCTGGACCAGAAAACATCCCTGGATGCGTACTCAGGGCATGTGCGGAGCAGCTCGCTGGGGTTTTTACAGACATTTTCAACCTGTCTCTTGCCCAAGCAGCTGTACCAACATGCTTTAAATGCACTTCCATTGTGCCAGTGCCAAAACACTCCAGCCCGATGTGCCTTAACGACTACCGCCCTGTAGCACTCACACCCATCGTTATGAAGTGCTTTGAGCGGCTGGTCCTGGCACACCTAAAAGACTCTCTACCATCCACATTGGACTCACACCAGTTTGCCTACCGTAGTAATAGGAGCACAGAGGATGCAGTTTCCATGGCACTGCACTCTGTGCTCACACATCTGGACAATAAGAACACTTATGCATGCATGCTGTTTGTTGACTTCAGCTCAGCATTCAACACTGTCATCCCAACTAAGTTAATAGCCAAACTTGGAGACCTGGGCATCAACACCTCCATGTGCACCTGGATTTTGGTTTTCTTGACCAACAGACCCCAGAATGTACGATCAGGCTCCACCTGCTCCACGTTCATCACACTTAACACTGGTGTACCACAGGGCTGTGTGCTAAGCCCGTTTCTCTACTCCCTCTTCACCTCCGACTGCAAGCCTGTGTATGGATCTAATTCCATTGTCAAGTTTGCGGACGACACTACGGTGATTGGTCTCATCAGCAACAACGATGAGACTGCCTATAGGGAGGAGATCAAGCACCTGGCCACATGGTGCACTGAAAATAACCAGCTCCTCAACACCACCAAAACGAAGGAGCTCATCGTGGACTTCAGGAAAGAGTCAAGAGGCACACACGACACCATCCACATCAATGGAATGGTTGTTGAGCGTGTCTCCAGTTTCAAGTTCCTGGGGATCCACATCTCGGCGGACATGTCCTGGACAATCAACACCTCCTGCCTGGTCAAGAAGGCTCACCAGCGCCTTTTCTTCCTGAGGACACTGAGGAATCAGCTCTCCTCGACTATCCTGGTGAACTTCTATCGCTGCGCAATAGAAAGCATCCTGACCAACTGTGTTACAGTATGGTATGGGAGCTGCTCTGTTGCAGAGCGCAAGGCACTGCAGCGGGTGGTGGAAAACCGCCCAGCGCATCACTGGGACTCCACTACCTGCCATCGAGCACATCCAGAGAAAACACTGTCTGCATCGAGCTCGCAGCATCCTTAAGGACTCCTCTCACACAGCCCACAGACTGTTTTCTCTCCTGCCCTCCGGCAGGCGTTTCAGGTGCCTCCGGACCAGGACCAGCAGACTAAAGAACAGTTTTTTTTTTTTCCCCCAGAGCTGTCTCCTTATTGAACTGTAACCCTCCTCACAGCTGCCTTCATTTTGTTATTTGCAATACTGGAATGTTCATTTGCACTGCCGACTGTTTATTACAGTAACAACTGTCTACATATGCATCTTGCATTACTTTACCTTAACTGGAATATGCTCAATTGCACTGCCGACTGTTTATTTTACAGACTGTTTATATATGCATTTTTCAATACCGTACTTTAACTGTAATATGGAATCACTTTCCACTGCACTTTTACTCAGATAGCTTCTGTCCACACTTTATTTGCACTACTTTAAATCCATTGTTATACTACTCATCTTAGCCTAACTTATCATTGTATACATCTATCTGTAAATTGTTTATAGTAATAGCCATCTGTATATTATATTCACTGTTTATAGTAATAGCCATCTGTATATTATATTCAGTACATATCTATCTGTAAATTATGTTTATAGTAATAGCCATCTGTATATTATACTCACTGTTTATAGTAATAGCCATCTGTATATTATATTCAGTACATATCTATCTGTAAATTATGTTTATAATAATAGCCATCTGTATATTATATTCAGTACATATCTATCTGTAAATTCTGTTCATAGTAATAGTCATCTGTATATATATATTAATACATATCCATGTCCTGCACTTATGAACCATTGTATATCCTGCACTTGCTGCTATTGCACTTCTGGTTAGACCTAAACTGCATTTCGTTGCCTTGTACTTGTGTAATGACAATAAAGTTGAATCTAATCTAATAAATAGATTAGTGTATTATTTGGAGCACAGGATTTTGTTGAGCCCATGCCAGAGTGGTTTTAGGAAAGGTAGAACAACTGTAGATGCATTAGTTAAAGTGAGTAATGAGATTGAAAAGGCACTGGCAACAAAAGAAGTGCTGTCTGTAGTTTATTTTGACATTGAAAAAAAGCATACGACACCATGTGGAGGGAAGATCTGTTAATAAAATTGAATACATTTGGGATCGGTGGCAGGACGTACAATTGGATAATGGATTTTTTTGTTTGACCTAACTTTTCAGGTTAGAGTACGGTCTGAGATGTCCAGGAAATTTGAGATAGTAAATGGTACACCACAAGGCAGTGTCATCAGTCCTATTTTATTTTCAATTATGATAGATGATATGTATGGAAGAGTAGGACCTGGAAAAAGGTTAAGGAAGACATTGTTATGAAATATGATAGATGATATGTATGGAAGAGTAGGACCTGGAAAAAGGTTAAGGAAGACATTGTTATGAAATTATATGGACAAAGATTAAATAAGATAACCGAGTTTAAATATCTAGGTTTATGGTTAGATGAGAAACTTACATGGAGAACACATCAAGTATAGAAACAAAGTGTAAAAAGGTCTTAAACCTAATGAGAACAATAGTAGGTAGGGACAGGGGAACAGAAAGGCAATCATTACTGGATATTTACAGATCATTAATTAGATATATATATTTGATTATGGGTGTTTTGTGTATGGATCTGCTGCTAAAACAACACTGTCAAAATTAGATTGAATACATTCGAGGGCACTTAGAATATGTACTGGAGCATTTAAAACAACACCGGTGGAGGCATTACAAATAGATACAGGGGAAATACCATTGTCACTTAGAATATTGGGTTACACTTAAGGGCAGTGGGACTGATCACCCTGGTCAGGGTGTATTAAAAGAATGCTGGGAATATAGCAGGTGTAAACGCAAGGGATATGGAGCAGGAATAGAAAACAAAGCGGTTAGATATGAACTAACAGATCTCGAGATTGGACCGAGTGTTGTATGGAGTACGATTCCAACATGGTTATTTAATCAACCATATGTGGATTTAACATTGCTGGAAAAAAAGAAAGATTATTGTGAAGACAATGTGGGCGAAAGAGTAGATCAATACATTAAAAACACATATGTATACTCATATGTATATGTATACACAAATGGGTCAAAAGGATCCAAACACTGGAAAAACTGGAGCAGGAATTGTTATTCCGGAATTCAAAACTCAAATGTGTAAAAAATGTACTAAGGATTTATCAGTATATTCAAAAGAAATGGTTGCTATCATATTGGCATTGCAGTGGGTAGAAGAGATTAAACCATGTAGGGTCATTATATGTTCAGATTCAACAACTGTGTTAAGTAGTTTAAGATCCGGAAAGTCAGGAAGGGAAGATTTGTGGGTAGAGATAATGACAATGGTGATGGGAATACAAAGAAGTGGGGTGGTAGTCCCGTTTTGTTGGGTTACAGCATATGTGGGTGTACAGGGAAATGAAAAGGCAGATTTAATAACAAAAGAAGCACTGAGGAGAAATAGAGTAGAGGATGGCAAAGGATGTGGGAAGTGAGTAGTAAGGGTAGATTTTACTATAGTATTAGGAAGAATATAAAACAAGTAATGAATCACGGGTGTGCTGGGAATAGAAGAGATGAAGTTGTACTGGGAAGATTAAGATTTGGACATACAAGACTGAATTCAAGATTGAAATTAATAGGAAAACATAAAATGAGATGTGTGATGCATTTTTGGTAGGGGAGACAGTGGAACATGTGTTATTCTGTCAGTTATATGATACACTGAGAGAAAGATTGTTTGAAGGAGAAAGGAGAGTGGGACTGAAATGGGGGTTAGATGGTATTTTGGGAAGGGGAGATGGAAGCAGTGAGGTAGATAGGGAAATTATATATTTTAGCAGGTAGACTGGTCTGACAATAAGAATAAGTGGCGGTATACGCAAATGATAGTTAGTTGCGATCCGCCGAGAAGCCCCAAAGAAGGAGAACACGCAGAAGAACACGCTCGGAAGAAAGATGGCGGAGTGGATGTAGAGTTTGAATTAAGCAGCGCGTCGAGTAAATGTGGTGAAGATTAATGTTCTGAATGGGCTACAGTAGTTTCGAAAACAGGAACAAAAAGGAAATTGTCTAAGATTGAAGTGAATGATAAGTGTGTAAATGATAATATATCGCTTCTTGGTGGGATGCGTTTATTGAGCAAAGATACATATGTGGGGAACCCTTTTGAAAATTGTATTGCAAGGTATGCTATATGTGCAGGCTATTCCATATGTATTGGCTAATATGCATATTCATCTTTCGTTTTTAAACCTCTATTCTAGCATACATTATATGACACACACACACATCTTTCTATCTACGTGCTTTTATTTGGGTTTCTATGCAAATTATATAATTGAATTTTTCTTTAAGCCTGCAGCTAGTGACTTGAAATGAGACAATCATGCCAAAATATTATTCAAAATGGAATTCACTGACAAAGATAGCTAATGAAACGTAGCTTCCTGATTAAGCACATTGACGTTCACAGCAAAGATGTTTATATTCGTCGCCAAACCCACTGGCTCCAGGTCATCTATAAGTCTTTATTAGGTAAATCCCGCCTTATCTCAGCTCGCTGGTCACCATAGCAACACCCAACCGTAGCATGCGCTCCAGCAGGTATATCTCACTGGTCATCCCCAAAGCCAACACCTCATTTGGCCGCCATTCCCTTCCAGTTCTCTGCTGCCAATGACTGGAACGAATTGCAAAAATCATTGAAGCTAGAGGTTCCTATCTCCCTCACTAACTTTAAGCATCATCTGTCAAAGCTGCTTATCGATCACTGCACCTGTATATAGCCCTTCTGTAAATAGCCCACCCTACTACCTCATACCCATATTAATTTTATTATTTTCGCTAATTTTGCACTCCAGTATCTCTATTTGCACATCCATCATTCCAGTGTTAATGCTAATCTGTAATTTATCTCACCACTATGGCCTATTTATTGTCCTACCTTCCTAACCTTACTGCATTTTGCACTACATTTGCACTCTGTATATAGATCTTCTATTGTGTTATTGACTGTACGTTTGTTTACTGTGTAACTCTGTGTTGTTTTTTGTCGCACTGCTTTGCTTTGTCTTGGCCAGGTCGTAGTTGTAAATGAGAACTTGTTCTCAACTGACCTACCTGGTTAAACTTGGCTAACTTTCAATAAATTAGCTAAATGGTCAACTGAGTTACCTCTTCATATGATCAAGACCATTCCTGTTGTATGCTGCATATTTAAAGTACTCGAAAACAGATATTAATGTTTTTTCAGTCTTTGGGAGCTGACAGCAGATGACGATTTCACGTGAGGCTGTGTTTACATCTTATAAATAGGCCATTGGCTGCCTTCATCACGAGGGGTATGTACGGAAGTTCTGATTGGTTCCAAGTGTAGCAGTTAACACATTTGAAATATAAAATGTTTCTAAGAAAATGTGCAAGAGTTAAATGTGGCAACACATTTTACAGTAACCATAAAAATATTTAATTGTCATAATCTGCTCCTCCCTCGACGTAGATCGATCAACTTCACTGTTTTCGGCGTCGGCCAACTAAATTGAAGCCACAGAAGGTCAAGGCTGACGACAGTGCTGAATGCATTGCTTGCAGAAAACATAATCCCTCATTATAGTGAATGGAAAATTGGCAATCTGTATGTAAATACAAATATTTTTCGAAGACAATCATAGTACCAATAATTGATCCTAATACACCAGATGTATGTCCTTGAACCAATTATTAAAACAAATCGCACACATAAGAGGTTGTAAGGATACTTTAGTTGCTAATGGCAGCCTGCAGTGGCATTCAACTCGAGTTAATCACTGGTTCTACTACAAAGAATAGCTTTCTAGGTTTGGCTGGGAAATAGTGTATAGTAGCCCTGCTGCCGCCAGATGGCGTTATTATTCCTTACATCTTTTGTCATTTTTTGTAAATTTCCAAACGACAAAAGACCTAAGGAATAATAGTGCCATCTGGCGGCAGCAGGGCTAAGTGTATAGGTAGTGGGAAGGGCTTTGATCTACAGACAGCTTGGTTGTTGCATTGTATTAGTCTATTTAAAATCAAATCACATTTTATTCATCACATGCTTCGTAAACAACAGCTGTGGACTAACAGTGAAATGCGTTCTTACGGGCCCTTCCTAACAACGCAGAGAGAAAGAAAATTGAGAAATAATAGAAAAGTAAAACACATAACAATAAACGTCATAATAGCTACACAGTGTGTAACAATAACTTGCCTGTATACAAGGGGTATCAGAACCGAGTCGATGTTCAGGGTTACGAGGTAATTTAGGTAGGTATGTACATATAACTAGGAATAAAGAGAAAGATATTAAACAGTAGCAGCAGCGTGTGTAATGAGTAAAAAGGTAGCCATTTGGTTAGCTATTTAACAGTCTTATGGCTTGGAGGTAGAAGCTGTTTCAGGATCTTGTTGGTTCCAGACTTGGTGCATCGGTACCGCTTGCCTTGTGGTAGCAGAGAGAACAGTCATTGACTTAGGTGGCAGGAGTTTTGACAGTTCTTAGGGCCTTCTTCTGACACCGCCTGGTATAGAGGTCCTGGATGGCAGGGAGCTCGAGCCCAGTGATGTACTGGGCGGTCCGGACTACTTTATGTAGCGCCATGTGGTTGGATGCCAAGCAGTTCCTATACCAAGCGGTGATGCAGCCCACCAAGATGCTCTCGATGGTGCAGTTGTAGAACTTTGTGAGGATCTGTGGGCCCATGTCACATTTTTTAAATCTCCTGAGGGGGAAGAGGTGTTGTCGTGCCCTCTTCACGACTGTGTTGGTGTGTTTGGACCATGATAGATCCTGAGTGATGTGGACACCGAGGAACTTGAAGCTCTTAACCCGCTCCACTACAGCCCCGTTGATGTAAATGGGTGCGTGTTTCGGCCTTCCATTTCCTGTAGTCCACCCTATAGGCTGATTCATCGTCGTCGGGGATCAGGCCTACCACCGGCGTGTCGTCTGCGGCCATGCAGTCGTGGGTGAACGGAGTATAGGAGGGGACTAAGCACACACCCCTGAGGGGTGGAGGTCAGCCTAGCGGATGTGTTGTCTACCCTCACCACCTGTGGGCGTCCTGGATCAAGTTGCAGAGGGAGGTGTTCAGTCCCAGGGTCCTTAGCTTAGTAATGAGTTCGGAGGGTACTATGTTGTTGAAAGCTAAGCTGTAGTCAATGAACAGCGTTCTCACGTAGGTGTTTCTTTTGTCCAAGTGGGAAAGGGCAGTGTGGAGTGCAGTAGAGATTTCTTCATCTGTGGATCTGTTGGCGCGGTATTTGAATTGGAGTGGGTCCAGGGTTTATAGGATGATGGTGTTGATGTGAGGCATAACCAGCCTTTCCAAGCATTTCATGGCTACAGATGTGAGTGCTACGGTGCGATAGACATTTAGACAGGTTACCATAGCGTTCTTTGATACAGGGCCTATGGAGGTTGAAACATGTAAGACACTTGCCAGCTTGTCGGCGCATGCTCTGAGTATGCGTCCTGGCCCTGCAGCTTTGTGAATGTTAACCTGTTTAAAGATCATACTCACGTTGGCTACAGAGAGTATGATCACACAGTCATCCGGAACAGCTGGTTCTCTCGCGCATAGTTCAGTGTTTCTTGCCACAACAAAAGCATAGAAGGAATTTAGCTAGACTGTTAGGCTTGCGTCACTGGGCAGCTAGTGGCTGTGTTTCCCTTTGTAATCCGTCATAGTTTGCAAACTCTGCCACATCCTACGAGCGTCAGTCAGTGTCGTAGAATTCAATATTAGTCCTGTAATGACGCTTTGCCTGTTTGAAGGTTCGTTGGAGGGCGTAGCGGGATTTCTTATACACATCCGGGTTAGTGTCTCGCTCCTTGAAAGCGGCAGCTCTAGCCTTTAGCGCTGTTCGAATGTTGCCTTTAATCCATGGCTTCTGGTTAGGATATATACGTACAGTCACTGTGGGGACGATGTTGTTGATGCACTTATTAATGAAGTTGGTGACTAATGTGGTAAACTCCTCAATGCCATCGGATGAGTCCCGGAACATATTCCAGTCTGTGCTAGTAAAACAGAGACACACACCACTCCCCTTGAGCTTACCTGATGCTGTGGTTCTGTCCTGCCGAATCATAGAAAAACCAGCTAGAATATTATCCATGTCCTTGTTCAGCCAAGTTTCCGAGAAACATAGGATATTACAGTTCTTCAGGGCCCGTTGATTATTTACTCCCCTCGGTAGTCTGCCTCTAAATCTTCTCTTTCTCTATACAGCATTCTTATGTCTTTAAAAAAAAATATTTTTCATGCTTATGCTTGGCAGACCTTATTTGTTTATTGACATTTGTCAATAAAAGTAAAGAATGCAACTGTTTGTCAAATTGTTTTGTGTTCTACTTGTAGCCCTGGTTGTCGGCAAAATACAGTGGTAAAACAGATTAAGGAAAGTAGTGAATTTCAGCTTTTTCACTGTGAGAGGCCTCGGACCAATGGAGTTAAAATGGAAATAACCTGATTCCGCAATTGTTTAGGACTCAAAGCTAAAATGTATGTTTTGAGTAACTATTTAAGAACCAGAGGACCCTGTACCGCTCTTCTTTTCTCCCTCCAACTCACCCTCATGCCCATCTCCATGTCTGTCTCCAGCTCTGCGGTGGACTTCAGGACAGGGACCAAGGTGGCCATCAAGAAGCTCCACAGGCCCTTCCAGTCTGAGCTCTTTGCTAAGAGGGCCTATCGGGAGTTGAGGCTGCTCAAACACATGAAACATGATAATGTAAGACTTGCAAGCCTATAGTCCGAAATCAACCATTATCCCATTTAATTTCACTACTTTAGGCCTTAAGGGTTGCAGTCCTCAAAGTTTTTTCCACCCTGAGTGACACTTAGTATTTGGAAGCAAGTAGCCTAAGTGATTGCCTTGGTTAATCCACTCCACACATTAAATGGTAAGGATGAAAACAACCAGAGAGGCCCTCGAAGACCAGAGTTGTGCATCCCAGCCCTAAAAACACTAGGCTTATAAGCAATATACTGTAAGCTAGGCCTATAGGGTGTTTGCCTTACATTATCTCCTCTCCAACTGCTATGTAAAACCTGATCAAAACCTAATATAAGTTGTTTATTTTCCCTCGTTCTCTCCCTGGGTGTTAGGTGATTGGCCTTGTGGATGTATTCACTGCTGACCTCTCCTTAGACAGATTCCATGATTTGTGAGTACACTTTTGTGTTTTCACAATAGGTCACAAACTTCACAGTAAACAAAAAATGGAAGTTGGAGACACAATATCCACATTCCACACCACTGGATGTTTAGCAAAGTCAAAGTTCCACCTTTCCTCTCCATGTTGGTTGGTCATTGCGAAGATATGTAGACATTTAGTTTCTCTCTGACTCTCCCTGTCTCCCTCTCTCTCTCTCTCTCTCTCTCTCTCTCAGCTATTTGGTGATGCCTTTCATGGGAACCGATCTGGGGAAGTTGATGAAGTTACAGCAGCTCTCAGAGGACAAAGTACAGTTCCTGGTCTATCAGATGCTGAAAGGACTCAAGGTGTGTCTCACAGCCACACACAATCTCATAAATACTTATATACATACATGTATACAGTATAAATATGTATACACCTTGATATTGTATGTTATTGATGGAAATGCCTGTTCTCTTTTTTATTTTTTTTACAGTATATCCATTCTGCTGGCATAATTCACAGGGTAAGTGAATCTCATTTTTTTCTGTGTGTGTGTGTGTGTGTGTGTGTGTGCATGCATGTGTGCCTGTGTCATGCAAGTGTGCGTGTATGTGTGAGGCCCCTCAAAATGACCCACTTAATGTTTGTATCTGCAGGACCTCAAACCAGGGAATCTGTCCGTTAACCAGGAATGTGAGCTCAAGGTACACAGTCACACACCCAGTGCTCTGATAACCTAAATAAACTTTCCACCGTGTTCAGCTCCACTGTCAGTAACTCATTCTGTGGCTTAAAGATGCACTCCAGGATCTTAAGCACAACAAATTCATAACATATAGTATGGATTGGATTCGGGACAAAATTTTGCTCTTGAGCACCACTTTCAAAACTACCGTCTAAAATTATACAAAAGCTCAAGAATGCATCTTTAATAGCCTTTGCACAGACCAACAGATAACATTTCTCTCTGTTCACTTTGTTATCATGGTTTTGCAGCAATAATGACTTCAATAGTATTTTGTAATATTATAGCTGGTATGATGTAGGTATAATGCTGTCATGAACTGTCCCATTGATGTGCAATTGATTACTGGGACTGACAGTGGCTATTTTGAAGGATGTTTTACTTATAATGATTGTGATATGTGGTTGTTTTACCTACCTTAGTTGAATGCAAAGAGCATCTGCTGAATGACTAAAATGCAAATATAATGTCCATTAATATTAAGTGTGTGTTGTGTCTGTGTCAGATCCTGGACTTTGGGTTGGCACGGCAGGCGGACAGTGAGATGACAGGCTACGTGGTGACCCGCTGGTACAGAGCCCCAGAGGTCATCCTCAGCTGGATGCACTACACCCAGACTGGTCAGCAGCGCATCATGCAATACTCCTCTTAACTGGTCCAGGATCAGATGTGTTGTTAAGCCAGTGATGGTGAAGGGTAATACTGGAATACAGACAACTGATCCTGGATCAGCTCTTTTACAAGGATGTAAATTCATCTGGTCTACATAGACGACAGAGTCAACTGAATGCATTGAAGCCTATGGAGAATGGTAGAATGTCCACAAGATGGTGCTCTAGCCTGTATTTTCTGCCTAGTGATAAATGCACTTCAACATGGTTCTATCAAATTTAAACACCAGCCATGTTAATGGAGGTCCTTTCTATCAGTTAACAGTATTCTCCCACTTTCCTCTCTTCTTAGTGGACATCTGGTCTGTGGGCTGTATCATGGCAGAGATGCTGTCAGGGAAACCACTGTTCAAAGGCAACGACCGTATCCTTATATGACCTGCCATGAGCCCTCCTATCTACTGTTGCCCAATACACATATGAAACTCTATATTACTGTGGTTAATGTTGTTTATGTTGGAATCATGATTGCTTCCATTCGTACTTTCCGTTTTGACTGACTAGAAATAGATTATAACCTTAACATGCCCAGGTGGTTTTGTTTGCTTCTCGATGAGGGTGTGTTCAGTATATCATTTGTAGGTAGTTTGACCTTTGAACCTTGACAGACCTGGACAGACCTGGATCAGCTGACTGAGATCATGAAGATCACAGGGACACCCACTCAGGAGTTCATCACCAAACTGCAGTCTCAGGATGTGAGTCATGTACTTACATGCCAAACACATACTATAGGTCTACATGCACACAGGCCTTGATGAAATATTTGGACATTCTCTTTCTCAGGCTAAAAACTATGTCAAACGCCTTCCCAAAGTGCAAAAGAAAGACCTTCAGGCGATCTTTTCCAAAGTCAACCCACAGGGTAAGATTATCACCATTGTGTGTCATGTATAGTGAATCTGCAGAATCCCATCATCATGACAGTGTCTACTGTTCCTATGGCTGCTGTCTTTCTATCTCTGTTTAGATGTATGCATTCCCTCTCTTAGGTGTGTTGAGACTCTGATGATGCACTTTAAATGGAATTTGAAATACTGTATATCTCCCTTCCCCTTCATCTCCAGCGGTGACGGTTATAGAGCGCATGCTGCTGCTGGACCCAGAGAGTAGGGTTACAGCAGCGGAGGCCCTCGCCCTGCCATATTTCTCAGAGTTCAGAGAGCCAGATGAGGAGACTGAGGCCCAGCCATATGACCACTCTGTAGACAACTCTGACCTGCCTCTGGAGCAGTGGAAACGTAAGCAAGAGGGGAAGGCTGGGACAGAACCCAGGGTGTATGCATTAGGCTCCAAATGGAAGAAAATGTACTCAAAACAGGGAGGATTACCCTGGCTTGTCCATTGGAAGTGCCTTTCTTCTGTTGCAAAATGTTTTGCTACTGTGTGCCCTAATGAATATGATCCCAGGGCAGAGGTGAGAAGGTGTCAACAGGGACCAGTTTGTTTTCATTGGTTAACATTATAACATTAAACCACAATTTAAGGAATTGTTAAAGGATATCCAGACAGCTTCTTGTTTGGTATGACAGAGTCAGGGACTTACTTTTGCTATATGTGTTGCTGATGGATTTTTACAATGATTTACTGCAATACGCATATTTTCAGGATTTCATTCTCTTCCATGATTTTCAATGATAACCTTCTGTATGTAAACACTGATACGTTATGCATCTGTCTTCTCGTTCTCTCTTCCTACTTCTATTTGTTTACAGGTCATACGTTCACAGAGATCCTGTCTTTCCAGCCCATAGTGGTAGAGTCCAGGGAAACCGCACTGTAAGATGAAGCGTCGCACATGGAAAACCCATTGTGCATACTTTTTCATCCATTTTCACACTACTGTGTTGTTGCCTCCTGTATAAAGCCCTTGTCAAGACATATTTGACAAAAATTCTAGGATGTTTCCTTGTGTGTGTAGCTGTGTAGCCTAAACATGTGTCTGTGACCACTACTGATATTTCCTCAACCTTGTAATTCCCTCTTATCGCCTTAATGAAAGAACCATACAGCCAAACAACATCTGAAAACCATTTACTAAAGTGTAAACACAGTAGCATTTTTTTCACATAATTTTTGTGCCAAAGAATGCACACACATAAAACACGTTGGTAGCCTGTAAAACGTGTGTATATTTGCCATTTACTGTAATTTTGTATATTTGCCATTTACTGTAATTTTCCTTACTGGATATGCATTTTTTATTAACCCATTTGTTCCAAAACATTCCCAGACATGCCACTATGCACATTTTATGCCATAAGGCTACTAACCCCAATATGTAATCCATAATGCTTTTTATTTTATTTTATAATCATGTTTCACAATTGTGACCAATGGGAACATACCGTGAGTGCTCTACCAATAATAAAACAAGGCAACAGTAAACCCGTCGTCCCCCATGAATGATGCAGAGCCCCCCCCCCCCCCCCATTGGGATATTGTGTGTACCCACAGATACTCAAGTGGTTGCTCTAACAATGATGCTCAAGTGACCAGATACTCAAATGGCCGCTCTAACAATGAAAATGAATGTCTTCAAAAATGGAAGGCGGTTAGCCTGGGTACCAGTCCAGGGCTTGACATTCAGGTAAATTCGCCAGTGGCACACTGGGCCAAGATCACAGGAAAGAAAGTTATATTCAATTGTGGGTGATTTCATGTTTCATTTGGGCAAGTCTGGGCAAGTATCTTATATTATAACCAACCATAAAATGTGATATTTACACTGATTATTTGGAAAACAAAAATAAAACCATCCACCCTCTCAATGATGACATATAGCCTATATTAAACCGTTTAAAATGTAATATTCCCCTCTAGAAATGAGCCCAATAACATATTAATGAAAAGCAATATCTTTAGGTACATAGTCCATATTATCAGGCAGCATCGTGGCTGAAGCAATGGGGTTGCTCCTCTGCATTGTTTACCACAATGGGCTAATCATTAGCTAGATAACAGACTCTAAATATGGTCTTGTTGCTTGTTTAATGTCCTAAAAATAATTTTTTTACAGTGTAATTGTGTGATTTCTACAGTTTTTAATACAGTGTTCTTGTGTATAACAGTGAGTAATAGGCCTACTGTTTATGCTTCCCGTGGTTACTTTTTTAAAATTGTCATGCCAGACACTCAAGATTGTAAATGCTACCAATTGAGTTGAAAAATAAATCATACAGCACTGAAAAGCTGGGATTCCGCTCTATTCAAAAATTGCCATCAAAACTGTTGTATTTTACTGATATTGCTCTTAGGAATGTTGTGCAGTGACTGGGCTTTATTACAATATTCAGTATTGTGGCATAACCGGCATTCAAGATGAGTAAAATAGGTACTACTGTTATTTCACAATTCCCACCAACACTGCAGAATGTAACAAGGTGGTCTTGAATGACCTTTCCTGACCTCTAGGATCCTATGTCCCCTCAAGTACCAGTGATGGGCTCAATACGGAAGTGGTCCGATGAAGCAGACGCAAGGCTACAAGACTATTTTGCTAGTGCAGACTGGGATATGTTCCGTGATTCATCCGATAGCATTGATGAGTTTACCACATCAGTCACAGGCTTCATTTATAAGTGTATAGACAATGTCGTCCCCATAGTGACCGTACGTCCCTGCTGTTCGGGATGGCTGTGTGATCTCGATCTCTGTGGCTGATGTGACTAAAACTTTTAAACAGGTTAATACTCACAATAGTCCCCTCCAAACTCATCACCAAGCTGGGGACCCTTGGACTGAACACCTCTCTGCCACTGGATCCTGGACTTCCAGACAGGCCGGCACCAGGTGGTGAGGTCAGGCAACAACACCTCCGCCACACTGATATACAGCACGCAAAGCGCTATATTGGAATCCTATCCAGGACCTCTATATTGGAGTGCCATCCAGGACCTCTATACCAGGCGGTGTCAGAGGAAGGACCGAAAAATTGCTAAAGACTCCAGCCACCCAAGCCATAGACTGTTCACTCTGCTACCGTCCGGCAAACAGTACCGGAGCAGCGGCTCTCGGATTAACAGGCTCCGAGACAGCTTCTACCCCCAAGACATAAGACTGCTAAATAGTTAATTAAATGGTTACCCGGACTATCTGCACTGACTCTATCTGCACTGACTCTATGCACACTCACAAGACTACATACAGTGTGCACACTATATACACACTCACTCACACACTACACTGACACCCTCACATAAAACCAACACACATTCAGATTCACACTACATACGCACACAGGCTGCTACTCTGTTCTTTTACGCTTATTATTATCTATCCTGATGCCTATTCACTTAACCCTGCCTCTACTGCCCCACCACCGACCCCTCCTCACTGATTAAGTAGGCTCCCAAGTATCCAAAAATATCATCAGTGCATTTAAAGTTGATGACACTGCTCTTAAAATAGCGTGTTCTATAATCCATAAAATAAATGTCCAGAACTGATTAGTGTTATTAGTGGTCCAAAGTTTGGATGGCTGCCCGTACGATGTGTATGCCTGACTATCTGTGTGTACTGTAACTCTATACTGTATATTTAATGTCTCACAGGATCAACAAACAGCCTGTTATTTGTGTACTTGATGTACACCATGTGACTATGTGCTTGGTTCCAGATGTTTAAGCCTATCGGGGATCCAGATCTAGAGAGAGCAAGGCGTTCTGTGGCTAGTTTACAGCAGCCTGCATTTCCTCAGACATGACTACATGTGTTGTGTACGGTACTGTAATATAAAGGCAGAGTGATTGGTGTTCTGAAAGTGAAAAGAGATGTATACTGAAATGACTAAGAGTAAAGTCATAAGCAGTGTTGCCATGTACACAAACTGGGCATTTACTGTAGTGGTGTCTTGTAAATTTTAAATATTAGGGTTGTTACACTCTTTGATAAAAGGGTTCCTAAAGAGTTCTTCGCTGTCCCCATAGGAGAACCCTTCTTGGTTCCAGGTAGAACCCTTTTGGGTTCCACGTAGAACCCTCAGTGGAAAGGGTTCTAAATGAAACGAGAGTTCTACCTGGAACCAAAAATGGTTCTTTAAATGGTTCTCCTATGGGGACAGCTGAAGAACCCTTATAGGTTCCTTTTTTTTGTATATGCTGTGATGCACAGTACTTTTCCAGAAATATCTGTCCAACAGAGCCCAGGAATGCACAATGTTCTAACATCGCGTAACCATTTCCCAGGACTGTATTATAGTTTTCTGGGTATTTGTTTTGGAGTGAATAGGCCTGTGTTTATTGTCCGTGAGGGTTTATTTTTCCATTTGCAGTATTATTGTACGTTTGTGCGTGTGTGTGTGCATACGTGTGTGTGCGCCTGTATTTGTCAAGTAGATCTCACTCTGAAATTCCTCTGGTGTAATGTGGCCTCTCTCTCTCTCTCTCTCTCTCTCTCTCTCTCTCTCTCTCTCTCTCTCTCTCTCTCTCTCTCTCTCTCTCTCTCTCTCATGCTCTCTCTGAGATGTACAGGGGGAAGCACACTTGTCTGTGGCTCCTTCGAAGGAATCACTGGGCTAGCCAGGTACTATATGAGAGGGGGTACTATAGGGGGTACTATATGAGAGGGGGTACTATAGGGGGTAATATAGGAGAGGGGGTACTATAGGGGGTACTATATGAGAGGGGGTACTATAGGAGAGGGGGTAATATAGGAGAGGGGGTACTATAGGAGAGGGGGTACTATATGAGATGGGGTACTATAGGAGAGGGGGTACTATATGAGATGGGGTACTATAGGGGGTAATATAGGACAGGGGGTAATATAGGGGGTACTATATGAGAGGGGGTACTATAGGGGGTAATATAGGGGAGGGGGTAATATAGGAGAGGGGCTACTATATGAGATGGGGTACTATAGGGGGTAATATATGAGATGGGGTACTATATGAGAGGGGGTACTATATGAGATGGGGTACTATAGGAGAGGGGGTACTATAGGAGAGGGGGTACTATATGAGATGGGGTACTATAGGAGAGGGGGTACTATAGGAGAGGGGGTACTATAGGAGAGGGGGTACTATAGGAGAGGGGGTACTATATGAGATGGGGTACTATAGGGGGTAATATAGGACAGGGGGTAATATAGGGGGTACTATATGAGAGGGGGTACTATAGGGGGTAATATAGGGGAGGGGGTAATATAGGAGAGGGGCTACTATATGAGATGGGGTACTATAGGGGGTAATATATGAGATGGGGTACTATATGAGAGGGGGTACTATAGGGGGTAATATAGGAGAGGGGCTACTATATGAGATGGGGTACTATAGGGGGTAATATAGGAGAGGGGCTACTATATGAGATGGGGTACTATAGGGGGTAATATAGGACAGGGGGTACTATAGGGGGTACTATATGAGATGGGGTACTATAGGGGGTAATATAGGACAGGGGGTACTATAGGGGGTACTATATGAGATGGGGTACTATATGAGAGGGGGTACTATAGGGGGTAATATAGGACAGGGGGTACTATAGGGGGTACTATATGAGATGGGGTACTATAGGGGGTAATATAGGACAGGGGGTACTATAGGGGGTACTATATGAGATGGGGTACTATAGGGGGTAATATAGGACAGGGGGTACTATAGGGGGTACTATATGAGATGGGGTACTATAGGGGGTAATATAGGACAGGGGGTACTATAGGGGGTACTATATGAGATGGGGTACTATATGAGAGGGGGTACTATAGGGTGTAATATAGGACAGGGGGTACTATAGGGGGTACTATATGAGATGGGGTACTATATGAGATGGGGTACTATATGAGAGGGGGTACTATATGAGAGGGGGTACTATAGGGGGTACTATATGAGATGGGGTACTATATGAGAGGGGGTACTATAGGGTACTATATGAGAGGGGGTACTATATGAGAGGGGGTACTATATGAGAGGGGGTACTATATGAGATGGGGTACTATAGGGGGTAATATAGGACAGGGGGTACTATAGGGGGTAATATAGGACAGGGGGTACTATAGGGGGTACTATATGAGATGGGGTACTATAGGACAGGGGGTACTATAGGGGGTACTATATGAGATGGGGTACTATAGGACAGGGGGTACTATAGGGTACTATATGAGAGGGGGTACTATATGAGATGGGGTACTATATGAGAGGGGGTACTATATGAGATGGGGTACTATATGAGATGGGGTACTATAGGGTACTATATGAGAGGGGGTACTATATGAGAGGGGGTACTATAGGGTACTATATGAGATGGGGTAATATAGGAGAGGGGGTACTATAGGGGGTACTATATGAGATGGGGTACTATATGACAGGGGGTACTATAGGGTACTATATGAGATGGGGTACTATATGAGAGGGGGTACTATAGGGTACTATATGAGATGGGGTACTATATGACAGGGGGTACTATAGGGTACTATATGAGAGGGGGTACTATATGAGAGGGGGTACTATAGGGTACTATATGAGATGGGGTAATATAGGAGAGGGGGTACTATAGGGGGTACTATATGAGATGGGGTACTATATGACAGGGGGTACTATAGGGGGTACTATATGAGATGGGGTACTATAGGACAGGGGGTACTATAGGGTACTATATGAGAGGGGGTACTATATGAGAGGGGGTACTATAGGGTACTATATGAGATGGGGTACTATAGGACAGGGGGTACTATAGGGGGTACTATATGAGATGGGGTACTATAGGACAGGGGGTACTATAGGGTACTATATGAGAGGGGGTACTATATGAGAGGGGGTACTATATGAGATGGGGTACTATATGAGATGGGGTAATATAGGGTACTATATGAGAGGGGGTACTATATGAGAGGGGGTACTATATGAGAGGGGGTACTATATGAGATGGGGTACTATATGAGAGGGGGTACTATAGGGTACTATATGAGAGGGGGTACTATATGAGAGGGGGTACTATAGGGTACTATATGAGATGGGGTAATATAGGGTACTATATGAGAGGGGGTACTATAGGGTACTATATGAGAGAGGGTACTATAGGGTACTATATGAGAGGGGGTACTATAGGGTACTATATGAGAGGGGGTACTATAGGGTACTATATGAGAGGGGGTACTATAGGGTACTATATGAGATGGGGTAATATAGGGTACTATATGAGAGGGGGTACTATAGGGTACTATATGAGAGGGGGTACTATAGGGTACTATATGAGAGGGGGTACTATATGAGATGGGGTACTATATGAGAGGGGGTACTATAGGGTACTATATGAGAGGGGGTACTATAGGGTACTATATGAGAGGGGGTAATATAGGGTACTATATGAGATGGGGTAATATAGGGTACTATATGAGAGAGGGTACTATAGGGTACTATATGAGAGTACTATATGAGATGGGGTACTATATGGTACTATATGAGAGGGGGTACTATAGGGTACTATATGAGAGTACTATATGAGAGGGGGTACTATAGGGTACTATATGAGAGGGGGTACTATAGGGTACTATATGAGAGGGGGTACTATAGGGTACTATATGAGAGGGGGTACTATAGGGTACTATATGAGAGTACTATATGAGATGGGGTACTATATGAGAGGGGGTACTATAGGGTACTATATGAGAGTACTATATGAGAGGGGGTACTATAGGGTGCCGTTTGGGACGCATCCATGGTGGAGGTACAGTATGTGCTGGTGAAGAGCACTCAAACCCCACCCCCACGCACCCCACAGAGCAGTCACTTTTATGGGGCCTAAAGTTTATGGAGTGGGATAAAGTTCCACTTTTAGCTGAAGATCGAAAGTGTTAAGGTTTGAACCACAGATCACGTTGAAAGTTAAGGTTAACACCAAGTCTCATATTGTAGTTGGCTTACCACAGAGAAGGGCAAATGTTTGGCCTGCTTCTTTTTGTTCTGGTGTGAGGTGAGGATTTTGGATATCCTGCATCTGTTTCTCACTGAGCGAATTGAATACAGCTGTCAGGAAGAGCAGAATATTCTTCTAACTCAATCAAGCAACTGTGGAGTTTTTGCAGCTATTGTGGAGGGCCTTTCCTTTGGTTTTGCAGTTTTTCTGGATTATGTTATATTCACTCAGTTCCTACTATAGATCGGACTGTAAGTGTGAGATGTGTATTATTGAGTTCTACAGGCAACTGCCAAAATAATGGAAGCACTTGAGTAAATGAGGGATACAAAGTATATTGAAAAGCAGGTGCTTCCACACAGGTGTGGTTCCTGAGCTAATTAAGCAATTAACATCATGCATAAAAATGCTGAGCGGGCCATTATTTTGTATACCATGGCTATGCCCGAATGCCCACATCCATAGGTCACTGAATCGTTTAATGAGCATGAAAGAATTACATTTACATAATTTAGCAGACACTTTTATCCAGAGTGACTTACATACATTCTCATACTAGTCCCCCATGGGAATCAAACCCACTACCCAGGCATTGAAAGCGCCATGCTCTACCAACTGAGCTACAGGGGACTATAATGTAAACCATATGCCATGGCCGTCTCAGTCACCAGATCTCATCCCAATTGAACACTTATGGGAGATTCTGGAATGGCGCCTGAGACAGCGTTTTCCACCACCATCATCAACAAAACACTGAATGATGGAATTTCTTGTGGAGAATGGTGTCGCATCCCTCCAATAAAGTTCCAGACACTTGTGGAATCTATGCCAAGGTGCATTGATGCTGTTCTGGCTCGTGGTAGCCCACCCCTATTAAGAATCTTTATGTTGGTGTTTCCTTTATTTTGGCAGTTACCTGTCTACGTGTAGCCCAATGGTTATATTACACAATCAGTTTATGCAATATTAAATCCACCAAACACACTGGAACCTTTTGCTTTATTCTATGCTGCCAAATATTAGATGGTGTGAGATTGTATTACAAGGTATTAACACATGTTCAAACTTCTGTGAAATTACACGTTATGGACATCAATAGTTCAGCCTACCTGTGTCCAACCATCTGCCAAGATGAGACAACCCTGGAGGGTTCGTCTTATTTACAGCCTGGCAAAGACCTTTGTTTCAAAACGTTGCACAATCGACCTACGGGGGTAGGTATTTACATTTTATTCATTTAGCAGACACTCATTTAGCGACTAAAAGTTTGTGCGTTCATCTTAAGATAGCTAGGTTGGCCAACCACATATCCCAATCGTAGTTATAAAAATGTTATCAGCAAAGTCGGTGTGAGTTACAGCGAGCTCCAAAGATATTGACTCAGTGACATTTTGATCAGTTTACTTCTTACACCCTGCACGTGCATGTTACTGGACTTTAGTGAACATATTTACCTAACTTGAGACGACATACAGGGATTACTTACGTAACAGCCGTGGCTAGTATTAGGAGGAACCATAGTAAATCATGATTGATTTTATGGTCAAGTGGACATATGGCCCGCTGACCCCAGAGCAGACCCCAGGCTTCCGTATGTTATCAAATCAATCAATCAATCAAAATTTATTTATAAAGCGCTTTTTACATCAGCCGATGTCACAAAGTGCTATACAGAAACCCAGCCTAAAACCCCAAACAGCAAGCAATGCAGATGTAGAAGCACGGTGGCTAGGAAAAACTCCCTAGAAAGGCAAAACCTAGGAAGAAACCTAGAGAGGAACCAGGCTCTGAGGGGTGGCCAGTCCTCTTCTGGCTGTGCCGGGTGGAGATTATAACAATTCATGGCCATTAAGGCCAGTTCTTTCTCCAAGATGTTCAAATGTTCATAGATGACCAGCAGGGTCAAATAATAATAAAAGTAGTTGTGGAGGTTGCAACAGGTAAATACATCAGCAGTGAATGTCACTTGGTTTTTCAGTGCAATAGAGCGAGAGTGAGGTGAAAACAGCAGGTCTGGGACAGGGTGGCACGTCCAATGAACAGGTCAGGGTTCCATAACCGCAGGCAGAGGAGTTGAAACCGGTGCAGCAGCACAACCAGGTGGACTGGGGACAGCTAGGAGTCATCAGGACAGGTGGTCCTGAAGCATGGTCCTCCGGGTAGGCTCAGGTCCTCCGGGAGAGGGGGTAGAGTGGGAGAGAGAGCGAATTAGAGGGAGCATACTTAAATTCACACAAGACACTGGATAATAACATCAGATTTAACAAACTGACCCTAGCCCCCTGGCACATAGACTATTGCAGCATAGGTACTGGAGGCTGAGACAGGGGGGTCAGGAGACACTGTGGCCCCCTCCGACAATACCCAGACAATACCCCCGGACAGGGCCAAACCAGGCAGGATATAACCTCACCCACTCTGCCAAGCACAGCCCCTACACCAATAGGGGGATATCAACAACCACCAACTTACTACCCTGAGACAAGGCTGAGTATAGTCCACGAAAAGATCCCCTCCACTGCACAAGCCAGAGGGGGCGACAAACCGGACAGGAAGTGACGCACCCCTCCTAGGAATGGCATGGAAAGCACCAGTAAGCCAGTGACTCAGCCCCCGTAATAGGGTCAGAGGCAGAGAATCCCAATGGAGAGACGGGAACCGGCCAGGCAGAGACAGCAAGGGTGGTTCGTCGCTCCAGAGCCTTGCTGTTCACCCTTGCACCCCTGGGCCAGACTACACTCAATCATAGGACATACTGAAGAGGTGAGTCTTCAGTAAAGACTTAAAGATTGAGACAGAGTCTGCGTCTCTCACATGGATAGGCAGACCATTCCATAAAAATGGAGCTCTATAGGAGAAAGCCCTTCCTCCACCTGTTTGCTTAGAGATTCTAGGGACAATAAGGAGGCCTGCGTCTTGTGACCGGAGCGTACGTGTAGGTATGTACGGCAGGACCAAATCTGAGAGATAAGTAGGAGCAAGCCCATGTAATGCTTTGTAGGTTAGCAGTAAAACCTTGAAATCAGCCCTAGCCTTAACAGGAAGCCAGTGTAGAGAGGCTAGCACAGGAGTAATATGATCAAATCTTTTGGTTCTAGTCAGGATTCTAGCAGCCGTGTTTAGCACTAATTGAAGTTTATTTAGTGCTTTATCCGGGTAGCCGGAGAGTAGAGCATTGCAGTAATCTAATCTAGAAGTGACAAAAGCATGGATTAGCTTTTCCGCATCATTTTTGGACAAAAAATGTCTGATTTTTGCAATGTTACGAAGATGGAAAAAAGCTATCCTTGAAATATTCTTGATATGTTCATTAAAAGAGAGATCAGGGTCCAGAGTAATGCCAAGGTCCTTCACACTTTTTTGGGAGACGACTGTACAACCATCAAGATTAATTGTCAGATCCAAAAGCAGATCTCTTTGTTTCTTGGGACCTAGAACTAGCATCTCTGTTTTGTCAGAATTTAAAAGTAAAAAATTTGCCGCCATCCACTTCCTTATGTCTGAAACACAGGCTTCCAGGGCAGGCAATTTTGGTGCATCACCATGTTTCATCGAAATGTACAGCTGTGTGTCGTCCGCATAGCAATGGAAGTTAACATTATGTTTCCGAATGACATCACCAAGGGGTAAAATATATAGTGAAAACAAAAGTGGCCCCAAAACGGAACCTTGAGGAACACCGAAACTTACAATTGATTTGTCAGAGGACAAACCATCCACGGAGACAAACTGATATCTCTCCGACAAATAAGATCTAAACCAGGCAAGAACTTGTCCGTGTAGACCAATTAAGGTTTCCAATCTCTCCAAAAGAATATGATGATCGATGGTGTCAAAAGCAGCACTAAGGTCTAAGAGCACGAGGACAGATGCAGAGCCCTGGTCTGACGCCATTAAAAGGTCGTTTACCACTTTCACAAGTGCAGTCTCAGTGCTATGATAGGGTCTAAAACCAGACTGAAGTGTTTCGTATACATTATTTGTCTTCAGGAAGGCAGTGAGTTGCTGCGCAACAGCTTTTTCTAAGATTTTTGAGAGAAATGGGAGATTCGATATAGGCCGATAGTTTTTTACATTTTCTGGGTCAAGGCTTGGCTTTTTCAAGAGCGGCTTTATTACTGCCACTTTTAGAGAGTTTGGTACACATCCGGTGGAGAGGGAGCCATTTATTATGTTCAGCATAGGAGGGCCGAGCACAGGAAGTAGCTCTTTCAGTAGTTTAGTTGGAATAGGGTCCAGTATGCAGGTTGAAGGTTTAGAGGCCATGACAATTTTCATGAATGTGTCAAGAGATATAGGATTAAAACACTTGAGTGTCTCCATTGATCCCAGGTCCTGGCAGTTCTGTGCCGACTCAGGACAGCTGAGCTTTGGGGAAATATGCAGACTCAAAAAGGAGTCTGTAATTTGCTTTCTAATGATAAAGATCTTTTCGTTGAAGAAGTTCATGAATTCATCGCTGCTGAAGTGGAAGGCATCCTCTCTTGGGGAATGCTGCTTTTTAGTTAGCTTTGCAACAGTATCAAATAGAAATTTAGGATTATTCTTATTCTCCTCAATTAGGTTGGAAAAATAGGATGATCGAGCAGCAGTGAGGACTTTTCGATATTGCACTGTACTTTCTTTCCAAGCTAGTAGGAAGACTTCCAGTTTGGTGGAGCGCCATTTCCGTTCCAGCTTTCTGCAAGCTTGCTTCAGAGCTCGGGTATTTTCTGTGTACCAGGGAGCTAGTTTCTTTTGGCAAATGTTTTTTGTTTTTAGGGGTGCGACTACATCTAAAGTATTACGCAAGGTTAAATTTAGATCCTCAGTTTGATTGTTAACTGATTTTTGTACTCCGACGTCCTTGGATAGGTGGAAGGAGTCCGGAAGGGCGTCTAGGAATCTTTGGGTTGTCCGAGAATTTATAGCACGGCTTTTGATGATCCTTGGTTGGGGTCTAAGCAGATTATTTGTTGCGATTGCAAACGAAATAAAATGGTGGTCCGATAGTCCAGGATTATGAGGAAAAACATTTAGATCCACAATATTTATTCCACGGGACAGAACTAGATCCAGTGTATGATTGTGGCAATGAGTAGGTCCGGAGACATGTTGGTCAAAACCCACTGAGTCGATGATGGCGCCGAAAGCCTTTTGTAGTGGATCTGTGGACTTTTCCATGTGAATGTTAAAGTCACCAAAAATTAGAATATTATCTGCCATGACTACAAGGTCTGATAGGAATTCAGAGAACTCAGTAAGGAACTCTGTATAAGGCCCAGGAGGCCTGTAAACAGTAGCTATAAAAAGTGATTGAGTGGGCTGCTTAGATTCCATGACTAGAAGCTCAAAAGATGAAAACGCTGTCCTTTTTTGGGGGGTAAATTGAAATTTGCTATCGTAAATGTTAGCAACACCTCCGCCTTTGCGGGATGCGCGGGGGACATGGTCACTAGTGTAACCAGGAGGAGAGGCCTCGTTTAACACAGTAAATTCATCAGGCTTAAGCCATGTTTCAGTCAGGCCAATCACATCAAGATTATGGTCAGTGATTAGTTCATTGACTATAACTGCCTTGGAAGTGAGGGATCTAACATTAAGTAACCCTATTTTAAGAAGTGAGATATCACAACCTCTTTCAATAATGACAGGAATGGAGGAGGTCTTTATTCCAGTGAGATTACTAAGGCGAACACCGCCATGTTTAGGTTTGCGCAACCTAGATCGAGGCACAGACACGGTCTCAATGGGGCTAACTGAGCTGACTACACTGACTATGCTAGTGGCAGACTCCACTAAACTGGCAGGCTGGCTAACAGCCTGCTCCCTGGCCTGCACCCTATCTCATAGTGGAGCTAGAGGAGTTAGAGCCTCGTCTATGTTCATAGATAAAATGAGAGCACCCCTCCAGCTAGGATGGAGTCCGTCACTCCTCAGCAGGCCAGGCTTGGTCCTGTTCGTGGGTGAGTCCCAGAAAGAGGGCCAATTGTCTACAAATTCTATCCTTTGGGAGGGGCAAAAAACAGTTTTCAACCAGCGATTGAGTTGTGAGACTCTGCTGTAGAGCTCATCACTCCCCCTAACTGGGAGGGGGCCAGAGACAATTACTCGATGCCGACACATCTTTCTAGCTAATTTACACACAGAAGCTATGTTGTGCTTGGTGACCTCTGACTGTTTCATCCTAACATCGTTGGTGCCGACGTGGATAACAATATCTCTATATTCTCTACACTCGCCACATTTATTTTTAGCCAGCACCATCTTTAGATTAGCCTTTACGTCGGTAGCCCTGCCCCCTGGTAAACAATGTATAATCGCTGGATGATTCTTAAATCTAATATTGCGGGTAATGGAGTCGCCAATGACTAGGGTTTTCAATTTGTCAGAGCTAATGGTAGGAGGCTTCGGTGGTTCAGACCCCGTAACGGGTGGAGGAGAGACCTGAGAAGTCTCTGGCTCCGACTCGTTGCTTAATGGGGAGAACGGGTTGAAAGTTTCTGTCGGCTGAATGAGCGACACCGGTTGAACATGCCGACTGCATTTCTTTCCAGAAGCCCTGAGAAAAATGTCCGGCTGCGGGGACTGTGCGAGGGGATTTTTACTAGTAACTGTACTTACTGGTGACACAGACGCAATTTCATCCTTTCCTACACTTATATTGCCCTTGCCTAACGATTGCGTCTGAAGCTGGGCTTGCAGCGAGGCTATCCTCGCCATAAGGCAATAGTTTTCCTGTATGTGATGAATACAGTGACTGCAGTTAACGTCAGATGACATAGTGTTAATAATGTTACTACTTAGCTTCGGCTGGTGGAAGTCCTGTAGAACCATGTCCAGATAAAGCGTCCGGGATAAAAATGTTGAATGAAAAAATTAAATAAATTATAATACAAAAACGTAGAAAAAAAAAATAATAATTAAGACGTTGGAAAAATGTGTTAAATCAAAATAGATTTAAACAGTTATAAAAACGTAAAACTTGGCAGGTAGCCAAGAGGTAACAAACAGCAGCTCAGAGACAAACGAAACGCTCAAAACGGAAATGACATTTTGATCAGTTTACTTCTTACACCCTGCACGTGCATGTTACTGGACTTTAGTGAACATATTTACCTAACTTGAGACGACATACAGGGATTACTTACGTAACAGCCGTGGCTAGTATTAGGAGGAACCATAGTAAATCATGATTGATTTTATGGTCAAGTGGACATATGGCCCGCTGACCCCAGAGCAGACCCCAGGCTTCCGTATGTTATCCCTCACCAAGGGTAACCTAACGTAGCAGGCGTAAAAGAAACGCCTGAAACTAGATCCCCTGCATACTGGTCTTGACGAGAAGAAGACAAAAAAATGTCTAGGGAGGTTCTCATCTGCACTGTTCAGCCAATCCAGTAAATGTGAAGGAGGAGTTCAGATGGAATGTCGCCTTGTTAACGTCCAAAAGCAGAAGTTGAGTCACAGGCTCTTTTTCCATTTCCCCTGAAAACCAGAACAACCGGTTATTTGGGACTTGGCAGAGGGTACACCAAGGGTGATAGACCCAAGAGACAGGGGGTGCCAAGTAATCATGGGTAAAGCCTTGCTAGGAGGTAAAAGGTCACAGTCAATCATGGTGGGCATCTTTCTCTTTTTAGATCGGGTGGGGAGGGAAGGGGTGTGGAGATGGGCTCTCTCGTGATCAAGTCAAGGTTAAGAGAACTGCATGTTCCAAATGGAGTAGTCTGTTAGCAGTAGCTAGGACTGTTTCTGGTCAAATAGACCTTCAACAGGCCAGCTCTGTTACATAATGGAATGCTAAGACACAACACCTTGACTTAGATTTAAATGTTACCCTGATTTTATGCAGTTATCGTATTTAAAAAATCACATGGTTTGTATCAGTTTTTTCGCCTATTTGGAAAGATTGTTTGGAAACTGTTAACACATTCCATGGCTTAATACTGCATGCATGTGTCTCAAGTTCAGTATGTTATTGAAGATCTTTGCAACTCCAATTTGGCTGAGGGCACAGAATAGACTCATCCTGGTCCATTGTGTATTGATAGCCTAATACAGTTTATTAAATAGCATAGGCTACAGTAATGAGTATAAGAAACAGTAAAACAACGTCCAGTGTTTGCTCAGTAACCTATGTTTGGAGTGTTGGCAGTCAACATCCTAGCCAACAGATCTTTACGCATCGCACTTCTCCTAAAATAGAAAACACTAGACTCCCGTAAATTGATTTGTATGTGTGATGAACGTTCTCAATAAGCAAAATATAGTTAGTAGTGAATTATAGGACTGAATAATTTAAATACGTTTGGAGTGTGCCTTTGGTAACCGAATGAGATGCGCTCTTTGAATATGGGGATGGATACTTGAACAAGCGAAATGAAGTATGCAGGTAGGTATATGTGTGTGTATGTTTTAGAATGTGCAGTATATTTTTCAATTCAAGGCACTCTGAAGAATAGACCATTTAAACACCCTTTACTTTGCAAGGCCAGGATATAAAAGGCTGTTGAACCAGCCTTAGTATACTGAGCCTTCAGACGGTATTCACACCCCTTGACTTATTCCCCATGTTGTTGTGTTAGAGCCTGAATTCAAAATGGATTAAATAGATTTTTTTGTCTCACCCGTCTACGCACAATACTCAATAATGACGAAGTGAAAACATGGTTTTAGACATTTGAACAAATACAGAAATATCTAATTTACATGAATATTCACACCTCTAAATCAATACTTTGTAGAAGTACCTTTGGCAGCGATTACAGCTGTGAGTCTTTCTGGGTACGTTTCTTACAAGCTTTCCACACCAGGATTTTCAAAATTCTTCAAGCTCTGTCAAATTGGTTGTTGATCATCGTTAGATAAACAATTTAAGGTATTGCCCAACATTTTCAAATAGATTTAAGTCAAAACTGTAACTCGGCCACTCAGGAACATTCACTGTCTTCTTGGTGAGCAACTCCAGTGTAAATTTGCTCTTGTGTTTTAAGTTATTGTCCTGCTGAATTCATCTCCCAGTGTCTGGTAGAAAGCAGACTTAACCAAGTTTTCATCTAGTGTTTTGCCTGTGCTCAGCTCCATTCAGTTTCTTTTTTATCCTGAAAAACTCCCCAGTCCTTAACGATTACAAGCATACCGATAACATGATGCAGCTAGAATGCTTGAAAATATAAAGAGTGGTACTCAGTAATGATTTGCCACTAACATAACACTTTGTAATCACGACAAAAAGTGAATTGCTTTGCCACATTTTTTGTAGTATTACTTTAGTGCCTTGTTGCAAACAGGATGCATGTTTTGGAATATTTTTATTCTGTACAGGCCTAGGCTTCCTTCTTTTCAATCTGTCAATTAGGTTAGTATCGTGGAGTAACTACAAAGCACCACTGGCCTCATGGTGAAATCCCTGAGCGGTTTACTTTCTCTTCGGCAACTGAGTTAGGAAGGACACCTGTATCTTTGTAGTGAATGGGTGTATTGATACACCATCCAAAGTGTAATTAATAGCTTCACCATGCTCAAAGAAGTGCCCTTTGCGAGCATTGGAAAACCCCCCTGGTCTTTGTGGATGAATCTGTATTTGAAATTCACTGCTCGACTGAGGTACCTTACAAATAATTTTATGTGTGGGGTACAGAGATGAGCCAGCCATTCAAAAATTCACGCTGTAACACAACAAAATGTGAAAAAGGTCAAGGGGTGTGAATACTTTCTGAAGGCACTGTAGGTCTAGGGGTAGGGTAGCCTATGGAGGGCTTGATATAAAATCTGTTTTTTTTTCAAACAACAATGTTTCTAAATAGGATGGGGTCAGAAGCATGATATATATATCTCGTTCCATGGCACTGTATGTACAGGTAGGCCTAAATGTATTTACGAATAACATTTGCACGTCTATACAAAATACTAGACTTCTGTCAATTGTATCATTGCTTAAGTGCCAGGTAGATTCTCAAAAAAAAGTCTGCTTTGAATAATGAAAGCACTCTCAGTAGACCATTTAAACATCCTTTATTCATAGGCTACTTGGTTAATGGCCAGGATACCTATACGATGCTGCTAAACCAGCCTTGATTAAGGGGAGGGTAGGCTATGCTTGGTTTTTAATCCAATTAAACGAAATGGGAAATACAAGATTCACCGGCACAAAAGGCACATCTCTCTACTATGGGCACTGTGCGTCATGGCTGGATAGGCTGCGCTTCCACTCTCAAAATCCATGCCATTACCAACTGCGTTACCGTTAAGACTTGCTTTTTGTGGGTCTTAAAACTTCCCATTAGCGCTGCATGAAATTGTCACTTTTGTGCTTGTTTTTATAGACACCTCAAATATTGCCAGCCCTCCGACCGCAGCGCAAGCGTGCTGCTGTTAGACAGGTAAATTGCTGAACCTGGCATTATTTTGGTCTGCTTAGAATGGAGTCATGAGTGCCTTCAGATGCGTGGTACGTGGCAAATTATTTTCTTCACAATAAAACAAACATAGGCTCATTCCGTTAAGGACAACCCAAGGTATAACACCATGTCATCTTGTAACTGTACATCAAACATAGTGACCATAAACATTGACACTGTTATTATATGAGTTTTATGATATGGAAATGTGAAGTGCACATTTGGATTCAAGGGTGTCCGGCTTGTTTGTATGACATCAAAACTCTATTTATTATAATCCTCAACGTCTCATCTTTTAAAATACATTGAGTCCTTGTAATTTATAGCATTTCCCTCACTAAGACAACAAAACATTTGCAAATGTTGCCCAATTAGTGGGACGGATGGGGGCAACTTGTTGTCAGTCAAAACCCATACAGAGACCCTGAGCTCTGATGTCATGTATAGCATGTTACTGTACAGCCACTGTGTTCCGATTTAGGTGCTTATCAGTCTCCAATTTCCAACCCGTATACAGGTCGGAGTGTATAGGGCTACCCTTAAGTTAAGTACGCTTTCACAATCTTCAAAGTCTCTCTAGCTTGACACATTGAGAGTGGATGATTGCTTACAGTCTTACGGAAAGTGAGTATAAACAGAAGAGTTTGCGTTTTTCCCCCTTACTAAAGCCATCCTTCACTGAATTAGGAAATAAGGGAAACTCGTGCAGACACACATGCAGTGGTGGGGTGGTGGTGGTGGAGGAGGGAGGTGGTGGTGGTGGAGTAGGAGGAGGAGGAGGAGGAGGAGGAGGGAGGGAGGGCTGAGGCAGAACAGTAAGGCTGAGCTCTGGGGTGGTTGTGGTGGTGAGGAATGGAGGTGGTGTCAGTGTAGGGATATCTTCAGTTTAATGTTTTTTTGCTGAGGATGCCAGCGAGCTCTGTGGTTCAGACTGACTGGGCTGCAGGCCCACAGACAGGCCTCTGACGGACTCACCATGGCTGCCCACGTGGTTGGGGAAACACTGAACCAGAATCTGGCCTTACAGGAGACAATGATATGGTAGACAATTGGCACTATTTTTGGGGGATCAGATACCTTTTATTGTTATCACACAGGTGGAATAAAGAATAGTTCTTATTTCAAACAACAACCGGTATGCTATGCAAATGTATTGCTATGCAATGTGATTAATATACAACAATTGCCATCAATGTTATTACCATGTCAGTACATGGGTTCAGCACATTAATAAGAGGACCATTTAAGGTCTAGGATCTTCAACTTTAACAGAAAGCTCTGTACCATGGGTAACCAGTTTGGTTTACGAGTTTCAACCAATAAGAGGACTTCTTGAAATTATAGTGCCTTGTCACTTACGATTCTCAAATGTAACTTACTTTGGTTTAAAGCTGTTATTAATCTCCCTCTTCAGAAACCTCTTCTTCTAAAGCAGGGATGGGCAACTTTGATGGGGGTGGGGGCCACAAAAGAACGGAACTCATCATGAGGGACCACAGTGGCTCATCATGAGGGGCCGTCTGCGTACCCACAAGCCCCACCACCTTGAGAATAAACCATTTTAGCGGCCCTTCTCGTGACAGCGAAGATACCATTTTTTTGTTTTAAAGTTGATTTCCTGCAATTCTACACATTTTGCCGTGGGGCGAAGAGAAGATTTTGCAATTGTATTACTAATTTCATGCAATTCTACTCATTTCGCCTTAGGGTGGAGGCAAATGTTTGCAGTTTTTAATATGCTAACTGATGATCAATGGGCCCCACCCCAGACGGTAATTCGACCATGCTTACTACAAGTTTAGATAGCCGGCCGCTAAACTAATTTACCAATCTAAAATAAATGAGCCGACATGGGCTAATTGAGTGACTGCTGATGCACAACCAAATTTAGTAATTGCACCTTGTGTATTCTGTTATTCTAACTCTCAACAGTAAGTTCAGAGTTACTGTTACCAAATTAATTCCCCCAAAATGTATAAAAATAATTATAATTGGTCCGCGGGCCTACAAAAGGGGGGCCGCCCCTGCTCTAAAGTGTAGTTTTCAGCAGGATGCTTGTGTCATGAAGTACGGAGGGAGGTGATGTGAGGTCCTTTTCTGGGTTAGGAGAGGAGAGGAAGGTGTGTGTGTGTGTGTATGTGCATGTGCGTGCGTATGTGTATCCATGTGTGTGTGGCTGGCAGATGTGCAGGGGTGGGGGGCCCGGTCCCCTGTACACACTCAATTAATCTGCATGATGATGTGGTTAAATCGACATGATGCTCTGGTGGCCTCTTGGTGATGTAGAGCATAATATATGCTCTGTGGGGGATACAGGGTGCATGCATAGGCCTATTATTCATTCAGTCGATGATATACACTGGGGGCCAAAAGTTTGGAATATTACTCATTCAAGGGTTTTTCTTTTTTTGCACTATTTTTTACATTGTACAATAAAAGTGAATACATCAAAACTATGACATAACACATATGGAATCATGTATTAACCAAAAAAATGTTAAACAAATCAAAATATATATTTGAGATTCTTCAAAGTAGCCACCCTTTGCCTTGATGACAGCTTTGCACACTCATGTTATTCTCTTAACCAGCTTCACGAGGACCGCCACAGGAATGGAAGACCCAGAAATACCTCTGCTGCAGAGGATAAGTTCATTAGAGTTACCAGCCTCAGATTGCAGCCCAAATAAATGCTACACAGAGTTCAAGTAACAGACACATCTCAACATCAACTGTTCAGAGGAGACTGTGTGAATCAGGCCTTCATGGTCGAATTGCTGCAAATAAACCACTACTAAAGGACACCAATAAGAAGAAGAGACTTGCTTGGGCCAAGAAACACGAGCAATGGACATTAGACCGGTGGAAATTTGTCCTTTAGTCTGGAGTCCAAATTTGAGATTTTTGGTTCCAACCTCAACCAAATTTAGATGGTTTGGGATGAGTCGGACCGCAGTGAAGGAAAAGCAGCCAACAAGTGCTCAGCATATGTGGGAACTCCTTCAAGACTGATGGAAAAGCATTCCAGGTGAAGCTGGTTGAGAGAATGCCAAGAGTGTGCAAAGCTTTCATCAAGCTATTTGAAGAATCTCAAATATAAAATGTATTTTAAATTTGTTTAATACTTTTTTGGTTACTACATGATTCCATATGTCATGTTGGATCGAATCCCCGAGCTGACAAGGTAAAAATCTGTCGTTCTGCCCCTGAACAAGGCAGTTAACCCACTGTTCCTAGGCCGTCATTGTAAATATGAATTTGTTCTTAACTGACTTGCCTAGTAAAATAAAGGTTAAATAAAATAAAATAAAAAATGTCATAGTTTTGATGTCTTCACTTTTATTCTCCAATGTAAAAAATTTTGCAAATAAAGGAAATCCCTTGAATGAGTAATATTCCAAACTTTAGCCCCCAGTGTATATATACACTATACTGTATATACAAAAGTATGTGGACACCCCTTCTAATTAGTGGATTCGGCTATTTAAGCCACACCCGTTGCTGATAGGCCACACAAGCTCCCAGAATGGGACCACAGAGTGCTGAAGCTCGTAGCGTGTAAACAATGTCTGTCCTCGGTTGCAACACTCACTATCAAGTTTTAAACTGCCTCTGGAAGCAACGTCAGCACAATAACTGTTTGTCGGGAGCTTCATGAAATGGGTTTCCATGGCCTAGCAGCTGCACACAAGCCTAAGATCACCATGCACAATGCCAACTGTCAGCTGGAGTGGTGTAAAGCTTGCCGCCATAGGACTCTGGAGCAATGGAAACGCGTTCTCTGGAGTGATGAATCACGCTTAACCATCTGACGGTTGAATCTGGGTTTGGCGGATGCCAGGAGAACGCTTCCTGCCCCAATGCATAGTGCCAATTGTAAAGTTTGGTGGTGGAGGAATAATGGTCTGGGGCTGTTTTCATGGTTCCGGCTAGGCCCCTTAGTTCCAGTGAAGGGCGATCTTAATGCTACAGCATACAATGACGTTCTAGATGATTATGTGCTTCCAACTTTGGGGAAGGCCCTTTTCTGTTTCAGCTTGACAATATCCCAGTGCACAAAGCAAGGTCCATACAGAGATGATTTGTCGCAATCGGTGTGGAAGAACATGATTTTGGAATGAGATGTTCGACGAGCAGGTGTCCACATACTTTTGGTCATGTAGTGGACCTTACATAGGCTAGCGAAAGTTATTGTGCTTGCCTAGAGGAAGAAGAAACAGTTAAAGAAGATTGAACTGTCTATTTTGCTGCAAAATTGTAATTATTTTTACTTGAACTATGTACTAAAGAAAAACATTAAGGTTCCTTTAACTTGAAATAACATGTTTAAAATCACATATTCAGCAGCATATGTGCATGGTTGTGTTTAGGTGTTTTGTCGATTCCTTTTTACGGCGTATGCTACATTGAATCCATTGCATTTGCTTGGAACAAAAACTTAGGACTGGTACAGTCAATGATGAACAGGCGCGTGCATGCTGAAAGCACATTTGGAGCTGGGGATATCCTTTGTTTTGCTCTTCAGAGTATCCTTGAATGAGAAGACGGACTCACTTTTGTTTGAATCGGGGGTGTCCCTCCCTCCACGCTGCATGTGACAAAAACACTGACCGGCCCCCTTCAATTCCCATGGATCGAACTACAGAACCTCCGCTTGAAGACATCTGTTCATTTCGAACAGAGCGCGCCCCCGTTTCCAGAGCTGTGACCGAACGACGGACTCTCGTGGAACCCCGACTGATGATTTCCACGTTTGCCCGGGATATCAACCGAAGATGAAGATCGACGTTGACTCAAACTCACCGTGCTCTTCTTTTCGCAGTTTGTAGACCGGAGGGAATTGAAACGAGGATTTTAGCTCCTCTCCATCACTCTCGTCCGAGCAGAGAGAGTCACCACCAAGCGTCAAAAGCCCGGTGCCATTGATTAGCCGATTTGTTTTTGTCTGCCCTCTAGCCGGGGGTTTCGCATCCTCCGCGTCTGGCTTGGATGGAAAACGAAGGGCGAATGAAAATAACGTGGTTTCTGATGTTTGAATATTTTGCGCTTCTGGACATTTAATTTATCGTATTCAGTCATCGTTGAGAGACTTCTGTGATTATGGAGTCGGTAGAAAAGGAGTGCGGAGCGTTGGGTGGATTATTCCAAGCTATAGTCAACGACATGAAGGTACCAGAGCTCGAATAATGTCGACAGGTTTTACCGGCCTATTGCATTGATGATCAGACGCAATTTACTGCCTTTGTTTCCTCTCATATTCCCGATTCCCTACCCCCTCACTCGCTATGCAATAGGATAAATTGTGAAAAATATTTTTCCTTTGTGTTATTTCCCTAGGGTGGGCAGATTTTTAGGGGGGCAGCTATTCTGGTGACGACCAACATTCAGTCTGTCCTTGAATAGAATCAGGCTGTTGATTTTTTTTACGTGTTAATATTTGTAGGCTATAGGCTACATACTTTCTTATGCAAAATGTACGTTATACTATTATTATCTTTAACTGAATAATACCATAGTAATGTCTGAATAAAAAAGCCTCCGTTCCTCTTAATCAGCCATTGTTACAACCACTGTTATTGTGGATGTCTTGATGGATGTATGACAGCTCACTAACCTAATCCACAAACATGACAAACAACCTTTATATCACCTCAACAGCTTGGATGTGGACATATGTGATCAATGTGTGCCACATGATCAAATTTGGCGACCCCTTCTCATCCAGGCAGGCACCTCTTTGACAAAGATATCATGTGTCAAATCATATGGCCATTTTGGCCGCTAGGCCCTGGTCCCTATTGGCCATAGTCTGGCTCACGACACCATATGGCCACTGGCCAGTGTCCACCACCAAAGATTGTGATGTCTCTCTTTCTATTTAGATTATGGGGGGTTTGGGGAATGTGTAGCCAAGCATGCCAAGGATTGTCGGGTCATATGGACTACAAGGATAGGCTAGGGGAGAACCAGGACAAAAGTAACATTTGTTGTTTATTTCCTAATTACTTGTAGATCGATGGAGTTGGAGTATCTATATTTTATGACAAACAAATGATATATGTCCTCTATCATTAGCAACTGTCATTTCATTTCTAGGGTAAATGAGTTGAAATTAAATAGACAGAACAGAACAACTGCGCCGTTATTTCTGTGCCTGTTGGCAGTGCAGCAGTAACACAGCAATGGGACAAAAGTAACAGCTGGCGAGAAGTGCACAATATCTGTCTTATCTCCACGTTTCTGGTTTGTAATGCTCATTACTTTCAACAAATGTACATCATTTCATGTTTGTGTCGATTTGAATAATTTATGCTATAGGTTCATAATTTATGAAAATGAACCATGCGTCACAATGTTGCGCAACGACAATATTTTGCCTTACAATCTTAATTGGACTAAAATGGATAACATAATAGCTACAGTTGAAGTCGGAAGTTTACATACACTTAGGTTGAAGCAATTAAATCAAATTTTTCAACCACTCCACAGATTTCATGTTAACAAACTATAGTTTTGGCAAGTCGGTTAGGACATCTACTTTGTGTATGACACAAGTAATTCTTCCAATAATTGTTTACAGACAGGTTATTTCACTTATAATTCACTATATCACAATTCCAGTGGGTCAGAAGTTTACATACACTAAGTTGACTGTGCCTTTAAACAGCTTCCATAAAATTATGTCATGGCTTTAGAAGCTTCTGATAGGCTAATTGACATAATTTGAGTCAATTGGAGATGTACCTGTGGATGTATTTCAAGGCCCACGTTCAAACTCAGTGCCTCTTTGCTCGACATCATGGGAAAATCAAAAGAAATCAGCCAAGAAATAAATAAAATTGTATACCTTCACAAGTCTGGTTCATCCTTGGGAGCAATTTCCAAACGCCTGAATGTACCACGTTCATCTGTACAAACAATAGTACGCAAGTATAAACACCATGGGACCACGCAGCAGTCATACCACTCAGGAAGGAGACGCGTTCTGTCTCCTAGAGATTAACGTACTTTAGTGCGAAAAGTGCAAATCAATCCCAGAACAACAGCAACGGACCTTGTGAAGATGCTGGAGGAAACAGGTACAAAAGTATCTATATCCACAGTAAAACGAGTCCTATATCGACATAACCTGAAAGGAAGAAGCCACTGCTCCAAAACCGCCATAAAAAAGCCAGACTACGGTTTGCAACTGCACATGGGGAAAATATCCTACTTTTTGGAGAAATGTCCTCTGGTCTGATGAAACAAAAATATAACTGTTTGGCCATAATGACCATCGTTATGTTTGGAAGAAAAAGGGGGATGCTTGCAAGCCGAAGAACACCATCCCAACCGTGAAGCACGGGGGTGGCAGCATCATGTTGTGAGGGTAGTTTGCTGCAGGAGGGACTGGTGTACTTCACAAAATAGATGGCATGATGAGGAAGGAAAATTATGTGCATATATTGAAGCAACATCTCAAGACATCAGTCAGGAAGTTAAAGCTTGGTCGCAAATGGGTCTTCCAAATTGACAATGACCCCAAGCATACTTCCAAAGTTGTGGCAAAATGGCTTAAGGACAACAAAGTCAAGGTATTGGAGTGGCCATAACAAAGCCCTGACCTCAATCCTATAGAAAATTTGTGGGCAGAACTGAAAAAGCGTGTGCGAGCAAGGAGGCCTACAAACCTGACTCAGTTACACCAGTTCTGTCAGGAGGAATGGGACATAATTCACCCAACTTATTGTGGGAAACTTGTGGAAGGCTACCCGAAACTTTGGACCAAGTTAAACAATTTAAAGGCAATGCTACCAAATACTAATTGAGTGTATGTAAACTTCTGACCCACTGGGAATGTGATGAATGAAATAAAAGCTGAAATAAATCATTCTCTCTACTATTATTCTGACATTTCACATTCTTAAAATAAAGTGGGGATCCTAACTGACCTAAGACAGGGAATTTTTACTAGGATTACATTTCAGGAATTGTGAAAAACTGAGTTTAAATGTATTTGGCTAAGGTGTATGTAAACTTCCGACTTCAATTGTATATTAACCATCATTTTCTCATCTCACCTTAACATTTAGTAAGAGATGTTTTCACATTTTTCAATGACTATTCATGCTTAGCCCTACCAATCAGGTTGCTCCAGCTGTCCTTGTTATGCATGCTCCTCGTGTCTTGATAGAATAAACGTCTTTATTCTTTTCACAAATGGCAAACTCATCATGCTTATCACATTTCCATGGCTTGACATAAGGTAATTGACCACCAAAATCATAAAGATACACACTACGTGACCAAAAGTATGTGGACACCTCATTCCAAAATCATGGGCATTGATATGGAGTTGGTTCCCCCTTTGCTGCTATAATAGCCTCCCCTCTTCTGGGAAGGGTTTCCACTAGATGTTGGAACATTGCTGCAGGGACTTGCTTCCATTCCGCCACAAGAGCATTAGTGAGGTCGGGCACTGATGTTGGGCGATTAGGCCGGGCTCTCAGTCGGCGTTCCAATTCATCCCAAAGGTATTCGATGGGGTTGAGGTCAGGGCTCTGTCCAGGCCAGTCAAGTTCTTCCACACCGATCACGACAAACCATTTCTGTATGGACCTCGCTTTGTGCACGGGGGCATTGTCATGCTGAAAAAGGAAAGGGCCTTCCCCAAACTGTTACTACATTGTAGTATTGTCTAGAATGTCATTGTAGGCTGTAGCGTTAAGATGTCTCCCGACGAACAGTTCTTGTGCTGACGTTGCTTTCAGAGGCAGTTTGGAACTCAATAGTAAGTGTTGAAACCGAGGACAGATTATTTTTACGTGCTTTCAGTGCTCCTGTTTAGTGGGCTTGTGTGGCCTACCACTTTGTGGCTGAGCCGTTGTTGCTAGACGTTTCCACTTCACAATAACAGCACTTACAGTTGACTGGGGCAGCTCTAGCAGGGCAGAAAGTTTACAAACTGACTTGTTGGAAAGGTGGCATCCTATTACGGTGCCACGTTGAAAGTCACTGAGCTCTTCAGTAAGGCTATTCTACTGCGGAGATTCATTCTACTATGGAGATTGCATGGCTGTGTTCTTGATTCTATACACCTGTCAGCAACGGCTGTGGCTGAAATAGCCGAATCCACATTTGTATATATAGTGCATATTTAATTACTAACCTGTCGATAAAACCTTATGTGAGAAGCTGATCCATCAAGTCAATTGATTAACACATAACTCTTAATTATGTCATATAATTTTCAAACGTTCAGTCACTTTTTGAAAATTTGCTAGCAATATAAAAGAAATATGAACTAGAAGAGACAATAGCCTGTGCTTAAACATTTTATTTTATTTTATTCCATGTCATCAATTTACATTGTGTTACTTTTGTCCCAACCGTCTCTCCTGTAACTTCTCCCAGACTAACACGCAAAACTAGCTAGCGTGATACTTGAAACCTATGCTGTCATTTAGTCACTAGATGGGTTAAGAAAATTACATATGTTTTGAACCTTAACAACTAAACTCTACAAGCAACAAATATTTACATCGCTCAAAACCACCTTTTCTTGATTACTCGGCAAAGCATGGTCAGACTGGGCCGTTTTTTAGCAGGGAGGTCGTCCTCCACATTAGGAATGTGCTGACTTCACTACTTCATTCTAGCTTCTGTGTTGTCTGAGAAAACGGGTGTGTTTCCTTATACAGTGTATAGAATGATTATGTCCTTCCTCTCTCTAGGCTTGTAGCTCTGCTTCTATCAAGTCTTGTTCAAACTGCAGGCCTCAATGCTCAAATAATTTTTGGAATACTGAAAGTCCAAACAGAAAGTGACCAAATCAGATTTGTGTGTGTTTGGACAGCAGTCATTTGTCATAGTAACGGCGGGTGTGTGTACAGTGGTGTTGGTCGATTGGTGGTGGTGCTCGTGCTTCCTATCACTCAGAAGTTATGAAGCAAGCTAAGGTGACAACAATGGCAACAATTCCATGGACGTTTCCCAGTTGTTTCTCAAATGTCCTAAATCATAGTATTACAAAACGTTTAGATAAGATGTCCTTAGGTAGTCAACTAGGTAGCTGTTTAGCTTTCATGCACATTCACATTTGTATGTAAATAATTAACAAGCTAGTTAGCTACCCCTTTTTTTTTCAAACTGTGAACAGAGTAGCTAGCAAGCAACAATACTGTATATGCCAAATAATAGTCTAAAAACCACTTTAGGGCAAATCAATCCGATTTGACTTTTCAGACACAAGTCGCATGGCCAGGAATCTGATTTGTATCTGATTTCAAACCACATACGAAAGTGGTTTGAAATGTGGCTTGAAATATCTGATTCCATGTGCTCCAGCTCCTACCAAATGTATCTATATTCGTAATAGTGCTGATCTAGGCAAAACTGATCCTATATCAGCACTCCTACCCTGATCCCTGGTATTGATCATCTACTCACAGTGGCTAACTGGCCATGGCCACTCGACACCATCTATTTATGGGGCGTAATTTGTCAAACACTGCAATGAGATCAGCGCTTAATATCGGCATTCCAGAAATGTTGTGTTGTCGTCGTGTCTACGGGAGCAAAACGAGGCTTTGAGAAAGGGACCTATTGATAAACAGCTCAAATTCAGAAATCTTCACTCAGCAGTCAGCACAACTGGGTCGTATTCACTAGGGCCCTCCAATTCAAATCTGGACCTTGAAGCCAGGTCCACTGTATTCTTTCATTCTTCCCCTCTAATCAGGGACTGATTTAAACCTGGGACACCAGGTGGGTGCAATTCATTATCAGGTAGAACAGAAAACCAGCAGTAGTCCGGGTAAGATTTGAATATCCTTGCGCTAGGGCATGCAATGGGAAATGTTTTCAAGCGCTGCAACGGATAATGGAAATTAGCATTTCTTATTGGACAAGTCCAAGTAGTCCCTCCCGGTTTCAGTCCATTTTGTTCCATTTGGTGCCTAATTAATATTACCCAAGGGCCTAGTGCTTGGCCTCCTTCCTGGCCAGCCAAGGAGACAATCAGCCACACGTCTCTATGACTAACCCAGCTTTGTAGGGTAGGTACACACTGTCAGTGTTGCAGCCTGTTGAGCTCTCTGCCAGTGTATCACTGACTCCCCTATATCCAACATGACACAGACAAGCCATCATCTGATACAGTTATATAACAGCAATCCCTGCTCTCTTCAGATGAATTAATTAACTGAGGAAGGAAGGATCTTCCTGAATTTTAGGAGTTCTGTATGTGTGTTTAGATAGATAGATAGATAGATAGATAGATAGATAGATAGATAGATAGATAGATAGATAGATAGATAGATAGATAGATAGATAGATAGATAGATAGATAGATAGATAGATAGATAGATAGATAGATAGATAGATAGATAGATAGATAGGTACTTTATTGATCCCCAAGGGAGAAATTTCATTGTCAAGCAGCTACAACAAAACACAGGGCAGGTGCAAAATGCCACAACGAAGGTACACAAAAGACAGATACACGATACATGATACATAGAGCGGCAGTATGAAAAAGTATAGAAATACAAGATATCTGGAGTGCAAAAAAGCTATAAAAAGGCATTGCATAGTATGGGTGGTTGGCTGAATATGTACACTATACATTGGTGGATGTTGGATGGTTAACTAAACTATACGGTCGATGGCAGAGAAATACTTCAGTAGCTATGTGCTCACGCATGTGTGTGTGTGTGTCTTCCTTCGCTGCACTGCGTGGATCTCTTAACCCTGCGTTCACCCTGCTCCCTCAGCTGTCCTGGCTCAACCTCCTCTCAGCCTCCTCTGTCGTCGCCGGGAGGTGCGGGGCTGAAAAGCTGATTAGCCACCTGTTGCAGCCCAGTGAAGACAGACAGGGAGAATGGTGAAGCATGGGGAAGACATTTTAACAGTGAATGTGATAGTCCTTATAGTGAAACTAGATCACTTTGTGAGGAGTTAATTTTCTTATAAAACGATCTGGAAAACATGGAATCTTTTCTTGAGAGGATATGAGGAGAGAAATGTGAATATGTAAACAGGCTGTGTCCCCCTCTCTCTGGGCTCTATAAGAGGCTCAGGCTGGGCTCCAGTCCTAAACATGTTTTGTGTTTGGGCTGCTGCTGGGGCCCAGGGCTGGAGGGAGGCAGGTTGCATGTGACTGATCATCCTCAGGGAAAGCTGATTCCTTAAAGGTCCAATGCAGGCATTTTTATCTATTTTCTGGGTAGCAATCATTTCTGTGTAGCAATGAAGTACATAACTGTGATACTTATACTGTTTTTTTCCAAACAGCTCTTACACTAAAAGGGCATTATCATACTTTTGACAGTATAATTTCACAGTATTATTCCAACCCCATAGTGTGGAAATCTAAATGAAACACTGGGCTTTTGACTGCATTGGGCTTTTAAAGAGCAGGCATGCAACCTGTTCCGCCCCCCACAATTACCCCCTTCCCCCCGCCACATAGACCCCAGTCTGGTCCTGCTGCACCCCACAGGAGCAGGGACGCTATTAGGTAGTCACCCAGTCTGTGAACAGTGTAGCAACGTAGTTAAATGCCATTTTAAAAGACATGTATCAGCAGAAGTGTGTTCTGTAGTCATACTGCGTTGGCTACAAGACTTACCCTTGGGGGAGAAGCCACCTTTCAGAGTTATGCACCCGCGTTGGGCACATTTTCAGTCAACTGTGTTGTCATACAAAGGAGTCAAATCAATGTATTATGTTGTTCTGAGTCATACAAATGAGTCAAATCAAAGTATTATGTTGTTCCGAGTCATACAAAGGAGTCAAATCAATGTATTATGTTGTTCCGAGTCATACAAAGGAGTCAAATCAATGTATTATGTTGTTCCGAGTCATACAAAGGAGTCAAATCAATGTTTTATGTTGTTCTGAGTCATACAAATGAGTCAAATCAACGTATTATGTTGTTCCGAGTCATACAAAGGAGTCAAATCAATGTTTTATGTTGTTCTGAGTCATACAAAGGAGTCAAATCAATGTATTATGTTGTTCTTAGTCATACAAAGGAGTCAAATCAATGTATTATGTTCTTCTGAGTCATACACTGAGCACAGAAAGTGTTCCAAAGTGCTGGTCAACTAGAACAAAGCATGATGTGTGTGTGTGGTGCAAAAGGTTTTAACTAACATTTGATTCCTTTTTCATCCAGAGTTCCTATCCAGTGTGGGAAGACTTCAGTGCCAAGGCCACTAAACTGCACTCCCAACTCAGGTGAGACCTTCATTTCTTTACTATTTATGTCTATGAGACTGACTATAATTTCATGTCCTATTCAGTTCCTCTTCAGTAGACTGGTAACTCTAACTGTCGTGTGTTGACATTGACTGCTGACTGCTGTTTCCTCCTCCTGTGCACATGTAGGACCACAGTTCTGGCAGCAGTGGCATTTCTAGATGCCTTTCAGAAGGTGGCTGACATGGCAACCAACTCAAGAGGTAAGGAGAAAGTAGAAGAACTTTCTAATATCTTTGTTTTCTCTCCCTCGACTCAACTAATCTGAAAACATTGTGTAGGTGAAACTAATATCCTCGACTCCTGCAGTGATTTTGTTATTGTTTTCACTTATCTAGTTCTTTCACATCAGTGTGGCTCAAAGGAAGGAGAGAAGAAGAGGGGGAAGCCACTTAAATAGCAGATTGAATGGGATCTTACGCACTTACAAATTTGAAACGTATTGTATGAAATGGAATTCCTAACATATCGTAAGAATTGCAGGGAATTTGTCAGGACCAAACATATCATGCGAAATGGATGACGTTGTACACAGTTGTGCTTTAGTTTTCCAATAATGTCTATCTGCGGACTGTTGTTACTAGAAGAAAAGCTACAAGCCACGCCCACTATTCGTCAATACGTTGCAACCACTATTTTATTTAACTAGGCAAGTGACTTAAGAACAAATTCTTATTTACAATGACGGCCTACACCGGCCAAACTCGGACGACGCTGGGCCAATTGTGCGCCGCCATATGGGACTCCCAATCACGGCCCGTTGTGATACAGCCTGGATTCGAACCAGGGTGTCTCTAGTGACGCCTCTAGCACTGAGACGCAGTGCCTTAGACCGCTGCGTCACTACATGCCGTGCCCACTAGGCGTCACTACATGTCGCGCCCACTGCCATTGAGACTGCTTCTAACAGTACGGATCGTACCGTACAGGTGGTAAAAAACAATTATCCACGCAATGTTATAAGATGTTTTCGGCTTCACATACATAAAAACAGACATTAAATGCTAGTTAAAGAGTTCTATTTATTTTACAGTGCCAAGTGAATTAGCTTAGGACAGCATGTAGCCTAGCTGTTAGAGCGTTGGGCTGGTAATCAAAAGGTCACTGGTTCAAATACCCGAGCCTATACAGTGACAAATACGATTTTTTGCCCTTGAGCAAGGCACTTAAACATAATTTGCTTCGGGGCACCGAAGTAAAACACATTTCACTGCACCTATCCGGTGAATGTGCCAATAAATTGCATTACTGCCTTCGGGAAACACGAATGCAAGCTTGTGCGAATTCCCAGTGCACACTGGTGTTGTATAGAGGCTTCTGACTGGGCAGCTCTATCATGGTGTCTCCAGTGATAGTTAACGTGGTCAAATGTTTTCCAGCCTTCATATTGTGAGTATAACAGCCTTCATGTCAAATATTATACTATTGGTAACCATCTGGATGCATGTCACCAGGATACAGATGCAGTGGGGAGAGCATGGACAGCAAGTTGGTACACACTGTCCTTCGCCCCGCCTGCCGAGCACCACTTTCTCGCAGTTCTGTTAACGTCACGGCGAGGGAAGTAGCTGGCTAGCTAGCTAGCTAATGTAGCCAACCCAACTCTTGTGTGGCACTACTTTGTGGGCGCAGTGTGTTATCGTTCATCACTGCACAAAAATCCCCACATGCCACACCCCCCAGTCTGCAGTCCGCAGAAAGATCCTTCTCCAAGTTTCGGGGAGCAGTTTTGGCTCGTGAGTGCTACTTTTAAAACTTCCTGGCTGAAATTATACAAAACCTTTGTAACGAATCTTTAAGACTATTGGGAAGCGCACAGTGTCTGCTATCTGCAGTATACAGGCTCTATGGTCCTGTTCAAATACTCTGAAAATGCAGCCTTGATTGAAGGAAGGATGCATTTGAAGAGTATTTGGACAGGGCCCATGTCCAGATTCAGTTCTGCATCTTACTTTAAGATCTGAAAGGATGGTGAATCTGCATGGAAACAAACCGACTAAAGTGTAAAGCTGAGCTTACTGTATGTAGGGCTGGTGATGAGGTCGTGTTTTGATCTGCTTTGTTACTGTATGGAGATTTCCACCCAGTTGATCACCGAGAGCAGTATTTAGGTCAAAAACCTACACACACAGACATATGCACACACACACACACACACACTCACAACAGCTGGTGCTCAGCCACCTGACCTTAGACCTCATGGTGACACACACACACACACACACACACACACACACACACACACACACACACACACACACACACACACACACACACACACACACACACACACACACAAAGCAGTCTGTAGAATCTTGTAGTCTATTATGAATACTTTTCATGTGTACCGTCCTATAGAGAATAATCAATACCTCCACATAACCACCTCTGAGTCTGTATACAATATCCATTGTTAGATGCTCAGCAGAATATCAATGGACCCTCAGTAACGTGTCAACAGCATCGTCTGATGTTTGCTGAGCATCTCCAGACTATCCAAATAAAGTCATCACTAAACCTAAAGTGAGATCAGAAGCTGTAACAGTGGGCCGCCAGGTGTGATGAGGCTGGCCGATGGCCTACACATCAGAAGGTCCAATATGTCAGTCATCCTCCCAGCATGGTAGCTCTCAGAGGGGCTGGATCCTGACAACACCTGGCAACCTGAACCTATTCTCTCTAGCAATGTTATGACCGTGCCCGGGCAACTCTTCAAAGGAGTTTGTGGATGGAGTGAGAGAAAGGAGGGAAGGGGGGAGAGAGAGACAGAGAGAGAGAGAGAGAGAGGCTGGAGAGAGAAAGAAGAGCAGAATTATTTTAAATGCTTAGATAGGACATTATGTAAATCTCATCTCATCACTCATTCGCCCACTCACCATCCCACCCCATCACTCTCCCAGT